>CAVNYN010234335.1:0-13867 GCA_963692815.1 Nyctanthes arbor-tristis
TATTCATAATAGCCATAACAGTACTATAATACAAGCAGAAATAAGGATAACTTGTGAATTAGAGTTCATGAATTATCTTGAAATAGAAGAGACAGTTTCATACTCTCACTCTATCTGACAACTGTTTAGATTTAGGACCAAAACCCTTAATCAAAACTCAGGGCAGATTACTCCTAAAATGAGAATAAGCACAACTCCTTTAAAAAGGGAGGAGGATAAAAGAAAGAAACCGAGTCTCAACTTACTATAAGTTTAGGATAACTTTACCAAAAAATTGATAAAATGAGTGAACACTTACGTTAAATCAACATTTAATCAATGGTTGAAAAAATTAGTGATATTTATGAAGAAGTTAGAGGACTAAAAGAATAAGTCACTCAACTAAGAACTGATCTCAATTCTATGAGATATGAAATAAAATCTATCACACCAGATGTTAATATTGCTATAGAAAGGATAGCAGCAGTCATTACTGCTACTATCAAACAAGAAATAGCGAGTAAGTCGCAGATTTCACAACCTCAAGTTACTACATATGTCACCCTTCCACCAGGAATGAGACGTTTTGGACAGTTCGATCCAGGAACGTCAAACTTGGGAATGCTTACAGGTATATTCAAATACCCTAGATGAAGTTTCTCATGAGAAAAATTGAGGAAGATTATCAAAATGGTAATAACCTCAGTACATTAAATATTCTTTTATCTTTTGATGATGAATAACTAAAAAGAATTACATCTTATTGTAAATAACTAACCCTTTTTGAAACACAAGAAGAACAAATTCTCACTTTTGAACAAGATAAACCTGAAGAAGAAGAAGAAGAAATAACTTCAGAAGAATCTAAACAAGATGAGATTGAAGTTACAATCCCACAAAGACTTACGGTAGGACAATCCACGAGAATTGTCATTAATGATTCAAAAATAAGACTGAATCACAAGAAGGACCATCTTATTCAAATGAGATAGAAGGTAAGAGAATGGTTGGAAACAATACCCCTAGACCAGCTAGAGGTATCCAGGTAACAGATTCAGGAGAAAATATTCCTTTAGTTTTTATTCCTAAAACTATAGGACGCACATCACAAATTCTAGACCTCGATTGTGTTCCTGATCCCAGTAAAGC
This sequence comes from Nyctanthes arbor-tristis, assembly GCA_963692815.1. Taxonomy (NCBI): domain Eukaryota; kingdom Viridiplantae; phylum Streptophyta; class Magnoliopsida; order Lamiales; family Oleaceae; genus Nyctanthes; species Nyctanthes arbor-tristis. The sequence goes on from CAVNYN010234335.1 coordinate 1,129, forward strand.
AATCAAAGAATGGTTTAGCAATCTAGTAATGGCCGTGATTAGTAATCTCCAGCTAATAAAAGAAGAAGTCTCAGCTTGGAATTATATCAAAGCGAGCGCTAGAGGAAATGTTAGGAATTTCTTAGAAAACCTAACAAATGAACAAGTCAATGCCCTTTGGCTAGAAGCCTCAACTGCAAATGATAACCAACCCAACCTTATTGGATTTATTAACAGTATTGTTGAAAAAGATTTTCCAAATGTTTACCGGACAGTCATACACTGCATACAAGTCACTTCTCACCACTGAAAAGATTGAATAAGCTAAAACACAACTTGAATTGATCTAATGTTGTGATTGAGATGAATTTGACCACTACCAATGTGAATACCAAAAATGGTTATTCCTACTTGGTAACCTTGATGAATTTTCAGAATATGTCACAAAGTTTTTGGTAAAACTTCCACCACCACATAATTCTGAAATATTAAAATGTTTAATAAAGCTGTAAAGCTACAAGAAGGAGAAAAACTCCATATTATTGCTAAAGAATTTATAGGTTTGGCTGTCACAATCGTAAAAAAACTATATGAAAGAAAACTGCAGAAGTGTTTATATACACATGCAAATGAAGCAAATGGCACGCAAAAAGCTTAAAACAGGCTTTAGCTGTGAACCATTTATGGAAGACATTGGAGGAGCATACGGCTATCCTCCAACTAGAAAACCTAGAAAACAATCTAGGAAAAAAAGAGGTATATCTTTAAAAGATATAAAAAAACTTATAAAAGAAAATATTTTTCAAAAGGAAAATATTTTAAAAAGAAAGGGGAGAGAAAGAAAACTAAAACACCTTCCAATGAAAAGGCCAAAAACTGCCCCAGAAAAAAAGAAAAATTGCAGATGCTGGATTTGTAGTGAATAGGGACACTATGTAAACGAGTGCCCAGCCAGAAGAGAGAATGACCAAAACGTCAATCTCTTTAATGAATTTGATCAACATGGATTTTATCAAATAGAAGATCCCGGTGACCAAGAAAGTCTGTATTACCTAACAGAAGTATCTACTGAAGGAGGTTCATCAGAGACAGAAGATGAATAGCTTCAAACCAGGTACCAAAACGAGATCGGAAGATAACTAATCCAAATTCAATCTATATTGCTCGTAAATTGAATTTTTATGGTTACCACAAAGACTATTGACGCTTTTGTTGATACATGAGCAAGTATGTATATAGTATCAAAATGGATTATACCTAAAGAATATTGGATAAATTCAGATAGAACAATTAGTGTTAAAATTACAGATCAGTCATCTGTAAAGGTCAACAAAGTTGTTAAAAATATGGATTTAGAAATAAAACACTTAAACTATCAGCTCAAAGTTCCATCTATTTACCAAAGTGAAATAGGAATAGATCTTATTCTTGGCAACAATTTCTATCTACTGTATAAGAGACTTATGCAGGATATTGATGAGATCAGCTTTGGGATACGAGGAAAACAAATCTGGATCAAGAAACAGCGCTATGCTGTAAGGTTCAATCATCTCCAGAAAAATTCCTTGAGATACATAGAATAAGAGGAAAAGAGAGGCCTCCAGTTATTAAAGGACAAAAAGATCGGAAGAGCACACAGAATGGTCAATATTACTCAAGAAGAAGAACAAAGATTTAAGATAAATTCTCTTAAAGAATAAATCTTAAAAACCCTTGAACAATGCTATTTAGAAAATCCACTTGACCCAATCAAGAACAAAGGAGAAATGACTACAAAAATTGATCTCAAAGAAGAGGAAAGCCTAGAATGGTTGTTAACTACAGAGCATTCAATGTTGCTACCAAAGATGACGTATATACTATTCCAAATATGGCAAGCCGTTTAGCACTCATAAGAAGAAAACAGGATTCTGGCTAGTTATACTTGAAAAAGAATCTAGACCAATTACAACTTTTAATTGTCCTCAAGGGCACTACCAGTGAAAAGTTGTTCCATTTGGCTTGAAACAAGCACGTGAAATCTTCCAAAGCCATATGGATAACATTTTTAGAGAATTACGAGAATATTGTTGTGTTTACATGTAACATCCTGAAAATCCCTACAAATTAAGGTAAGCAACAAAATTGTTATTTTGAAAAAAAATTACTTGAATATCATTGTAAAATTTCTTGAAAATTAAAAGATTGGTATTCAATTGACGTTAAATAAAGAATTTGCTTCCTAATTGATATAAACTAAAGTGTAGTGATTTAATTGATATAAATTGAAGTTCAGTGGCTTAATTGAAGGATGAGACAAAGCACAAGAATTTCTCAGACAATTTTTTACAAGTATGCGGTATATGTCGCGCCACGTGTCAAGATGTGATTGGCGGAACTCAAAATTTATTAAAAAATTAAGTCTCAACTATTATAAAAAGGACCAAGGGGTCCTCAAGGTTTCCAAAATCCTCAAGTCATCCAAATTCTCTCCTAAACTCCTAAAATTCGTCCAACATTGGGGATAGTGGAGAAACACCTATAGAAACCCTTTAAAACACATACTTCTCACTTGAAAAAGGCTCTTAACCTTATATAAATAGATTCTAACTCAGGAATAGCTTTAATTAAGGAATATCAAGGCTTTAAAGAAACTTTTTCACATGAATTATTCAAGAAATATTTGAGGTGAGTAACGGTACTTTGATTCCCTTTCTTTTAATCGTTATGTTTTCATAAATATATGCTTGAATTCTTGATGCATTATCATGAAAAGAACGATTGGTTTACTGCATTTGTATCGCTAGTTAATGCTCTACCCGTTCTGAATTACTCTGTGAAACATGACCTTAATGTGTGGTCTTGGTCATTCTCGCTATGTGATAATCTGTGGCCTTGCTGTGTGGTCTTAGCCAATCCGAATCTTTGTGGCCTTGCTGTGTGGTCTTGGCCAATCTGAATCTTTATGGCCTTGCTGTGTGGTCTTAGCCAATCATTTGCGCATCACGGGTAGTAGTTTAACTAGTGATAGGGCCCTTTGTGCATTCAATGACTTTGTGGATCGAAAGACTTTGTGAAATACATAGTTTTCCTGAAAATGCGTTGTCTTATATGAAAGTGAATCAAGATATTTGGTTATTCACTGAGTAGTTTGTACTCATCCTTCCTTTTTTCTACAATCATGTAGGTATTAAATTAAGAAGCTATGTGGCCGGATCGTCCCAAAGGTGGAGGAGATATATGTATGTGATCGAGACTTCGGTGTGTGTGACCGAGGTTTCGTTGTGCGTAGCCCACGAAACATTTAATCATCAGAGTGTGCAGTGAAAGCGCCTTGATATTTTGAACTGTATTAGTATTGATTTTTAACCGTTAAATGCTTCCGCTATTGTTTAAAATTCCGTTCGTGACATTACATAGATGATATTCTAGTATTTTTAGCTATTGAAAATGATCATGAAAAGCATGTATTACAGGTATTGCAAACTGCAAAACAAGCTGAAATAGTCCTTTCTAAAAAGAAAGAAGAACTATTCAAAACAAAGATTAAGTATCTATGATTGAATGTTGCTTATGGCTATAAAGAACTCCAACCCCATATACTTAGACATATCAATGGATTTCCTGATGAAATTCAGGACATCAAACAATTACAAAGAGTTCTTGGATGCCAAATTTATGCTCAAGATTTTATTAGCTGGTTAGCGGAAAAAAGAGTACTACTTCAAAAGAAGTTGAAGAAGAATGTGCCTTGGAAATGGACTCATACTGATACAGTATATGTTCAAAAATTAAAGAAGAGTTTGATAACTCTACCATCTCTTTATCATCCAACACCAATTGACAAGATGATAATTGAAACAGATGCTTCAGGAGAATTTTGGGAAGTAGTCTTTAAAGCCAAACCGGCACATAAGAATAAAGAATATTTATGTTCTTATGCTTCAGGAACCTTTTAAGAAGCACAAAAAAATTACCATATAAGTGAAAAGGAAATCTTAGTAGTCAAAAATGCTATTAAGAAATTTCGTGTTTATGTGATTAGCAATAAGTTTCTTGTTAAAACTAATAGTTCTACTTGCAAATCTTTTATGAAGACTACCATTTTGCAGATTATAAATAGGGACGCTTTATTAGATGGCAAATCTTTTGTTATTGAAACTATTAAAGGAGAACACAATTATTTAGCAGACTCTTTAACAAGAGAATTATCTGTTGTTGCTTGCAGGTAAAACTTCTGCCAATGGAAGAACTCGATGATAAAATCCAGGACTTGGAATTTAAAATAAAAAAAAAAGCAATGGAATTATCATTCTTGAATACAAAGCTTGATTTTTACAAGCAACAAAAAGCTCTCTCATTTTTAAGGAGGGAGGAATCAAAATCCTTAACATCAACTGAAAACTTTGCAGCAGCATCATTAAATGAAAATGCTGAACAACAAAATGTCTCAAACCCAGCAGAAGGGAAAGACATGCAAACTGTGGAAAAACCACAAAAGCTTGGTACTAAGAAGGATATCACCCTTTAAAATGAGCCTAAAGCCCAAAAGCAAAAGACTCACGAGCAAGAGTTTAGGCCACAACAGCCTAAAGCAAGTCCGGTCAAACGGATACATTGGACTTATCATCTGTCCAAACACCTAACCCATTAGTGTATTTTGATCTATTTACAGGTTACAAAAAAGTCTATGTAATCTTTGATGGACTAGATTGCGAGTATTACAAAGAATGGAAAACCGTGGAGCCCAGAGTCAAAGGACTTCCATTCAAACACAAATCCTTCAAAACATTTGAAGAAGCCCAAAAGGAGTACAATCAGTACTGGATAGAAAAAGGCCACCATACAAGCCCAAAACTAGTCTAACACATTACTGATCCATTACTACTCCCACTGTGCGGATCACAAGTAATCTGATCACCAAAGATTTAAAGCATGATTGAATCACATCAAAGGCTGAGAAGAGCTATGAAGATGTTCTGAAAACATCAGCACTAATACCAAGCAGACTGGTTAATCTTTAGCCAGAAAAAGAAGAAGTTACTGAAAAAGAAAGTCCAGTAATCAAAGCACCATTCTCCGACTTCATTAGCCTCGAAGCAGAAGCCACAGTAATAGGAATTTTCAATATTCTTTTGCAGGAACTTGTGAAGAATATGGAAAATTCATATTCTTTCAGGGAGCAACACCAGAACTTGTTGCTGAATCATTTAACTATGGATTGATTAAATTCATTTATCTTAGCCAAGATGCCAAGGAAATCTCGGCTTTAAATCTATCACTGATAAAATCAGTTCTCAAATGGAAGACTAAAAGTTCTCAAAACAAAGGAAAAAACAGTTTTCTTTTCAATAATCAGCACTATCCCTTTCTGGAATGAAGATAATATTTTCAAAAGTTATCACTTCATTGAAATTGGAATAGCATCACAAGACAAAGCCTTGACAACACCCATTGTCAAAGAGCCAATCCAGATTTCAGGAGAAGTTCTACAGGCATGGAGATCAAAGTCATTCAGATCCTTCTCACACAAAATTAGAGAGATTAATGCAAACTCTAAAAGTAAGGTTAACCACTCATTGAAGTTTATCTTAATGACATCTTCAATCAAGGACCCTCTAGACGAAAAAGATGCAAAAAAGATTGCAATCTTTGAAAGACCATTCTATCTTGATGAATGGAACGGACCATATTTAGAGAAAGGACAAATGTGCAATTCCATCAGAAATGTGCTTGGCACAAATCATGAATGAGGACACTGCAATAAAGGAAAAGGAAAAGTTGAAGAGTCTGTAACAGGACAACCTGATAATGGATCTGACTCTGAATGACGTAAGCAATGATGTCACAAGCACCAACACTTGACAAGAGTTTGTGGTGTTGACGCTCTTATTGCTGAACAAAATAATGAAGAAAGGACCCCTCCATGGTGAAAGTTGTTGAAATAGTATAATGTAGGGACCTCTTCATTATGTAAAAGTAGACTGTCTATAAAAGGAGCACTACTCAGAATAAGAAGGCATTCCGAACCTACCTATCTCTAGATTTCCCCAAGAGATTTCTAATGCTTTCCAAAACAATTAAAGCTTAAAGCTTTCCTGTAGAAATCAAGGGCTACAACCCAACTATGATGTAAATTAGCATGATAAGGAAGTTATAATCCTTATTTCTTCTTCATAAATAAAAGTCTATTTCTTGTAAACATTGCTTTTAAAGATTTTTATCCCATTCATGTGTACGGATCAACCACAATCTGTCCACCATCTTGGCCTTGTTCCAAGTTGACAAGAGGTCGTGAGAATGAACTGTTTGCCAGTAGACAGCAGGACACAGTTGTAAGGCACAACAAGGGGATTTATCTAAGCAAGCATAAGCGAAAAGCACAGTAGACCCAACAAGAGAGACATCCCACACAACAAGAAGAAGGTATAAAATTATAATTTCCTAAAGTCCAGTTGTTTAATATACATCTATGTGGCTTAGATCGGAAGATTTCTACTTCATCAAATTAAGAAAACCTTTAAGTATTTTAATACTTATTAATCATGTTAGATAACATCCATATGAACAAAGTAAACTTTTGTTTACTTACAAAGACAAATAGTAACAACTATCAAACTATAAGGATATATATCAGATCTACTGAGTAATTAACTGAAAAAGTTTGATTGAGCAACTATGGCGGAAAACTTTCTTAATAATAATCTATTTAGTCTCCAAGGCTTGATTAATGATTAGTTGGTGATAATCCAGCTAGACAACATGTTTTAATTAACTAACCTAATCTAGGAAGACTTCTAGAGTAGACTTATTGTGACTCTACTCTATTTAACTCATACTATCGTATGAATCTTCAATAACTAGATCAAAAGATTGAGAAAACCATTCAACTCATTAAAAGACTTTGAAGAACTCAACTGCATGATTGTGCTGCTAAAACAATAGTAAGCCAAAGAGTTAATCAGCTTACTGAAGAATTAAATTATATGCTTAGAGATTATAATGATAGAAAATATCATTACTATGTCTATAGATAGTTTTTGGCTAGTAATGAGTAGTGTTGCAAGGTTGTTCCTCTTAATTCCGACTTTAAGTTTTAGAGGCCAGCCTCGAAGTGGTATCAGAGCCATGAAAAAAGAATAGTTTTTCATAAAAACCATAAAAAACTTTGTAAATCATGAAAACAAAGAAAAGGGCATTAAAGATATTTTGAAGACCAAAATAGTGTCAAAATTTTGTCTTTTAGCAAAAGTGTCGTCAAAACTTACGGTTCATCTACAATTGTCCATAATAGAAAGATTTTGGATTATGTTTACTTTTTCAATAGTAGTGTTGATGAGTAAAAAAGGGTATAGCAGGAATATTGTAAATTAAATTTACTTTTCCAAGTATATTAAATATTTTTTCTTAATATGTGTGAAAAATAAAAGTGGAATATCTTTGCGAGATGGAGACAAGAAATCTGACACCAGAACAAAGATGTTTCTATTTTTTTTTTCAAGCTTAATAAATGAGTTTAAGCAAGTCTAAAGTGGGGAAAAAAGAAAAAGAAAGCGTAATTAGACACCAAGTTAATTAATACAAAAGATAAAAGCCAAGCGTAAGGGCATCTCCAACCCAATTCTCTATTAGAAATTTACATTCTACATTTCAAAAATCTTCTCCAATCCATATTCTCCAAATGTTATACATTTCTCTATTTTTTCTATTTTTCTTCATCTCTAACCATTGACACATCCTAAAAATTAAATAATATAACGTATTACTAACCAAGCTTAATTAAATGAGTATTTAAGTCAAATTTTCGAAAATAATGCAAAGTCAATTTCTTTCGTATCAAAATTATGCTCAAGCTAGTATAATCAAAAATAAAATTTAATGTGGGTGCAAGTCTCTATTGCCTATTGCCAAATTTAATTACGTGGTCTTACCTCATTGGAAGTCACACATAAGACGAAGAAACTATCTTACTAAGACATTATCACCAGTCACATAGAATATCTCGTGGAAGTGATGTACTACATACGTCTTTGTCACCAGTCCCTTCGTCCTAGTTTATTAGATAGTCACATTCAATGTTCTAACAAGCTCGTTTAGCCGACGCTTGTTGCTTATATTCGGAATTTGAACTCTACACTTCAGTACGCTTTATTTTTTTATCACGCAATGATCGTGCTTTTGTCATGTAGTGGTCATTTAGGTGCGCCTAGACTCAATAACTGGTTTCAACGCTTTTTCACTTCTACAATTTTTAGAACCTCGGTCATATTACACGATAAGAAGAAACTATTTTTGAAGCATAACCAATCATATCCTATATCTCATGGAAGGGACACACTACACAAGTCTTTATTATTCCTACTTAGTTCCTGCTCGCTATTGGGTATTGTAATGGAAACATGTTGCTACTCGAGAGGACAACTATACTCGAATCAATGTTTAGAAAATTGAACCAGACTAGCTAGTCTAACTAGAAAAATCAAGAATTGGTTCAAAAATGGGTTCAATTTGACCACAGGAGTGTTGGAAAACCAGCCTAAAATGTAGAAACATGGAAAGTGGGGGGACAAGTTCATTTCACCATTCTTTAATATAATTTCATTTCACTATTCTTTAATATAAAAACTATATAAAAATTTAGAAATTAATTTAAGAAATATGTTCATTTCAATATAAACCTAGAAATTAACTTATTTATAATGTGAAAGTTTTTAATTATTTAATTAAAATTGATTTGACCCATATTCGATATTTTAGCTCTTGATCTATTTATTATTTCTAGTTTAATAGCGGACTCGATTTTTGAGACTTTGGATCCAACTCTTTTAATAATGTAGCTAGGTTCACAAGATGCATAACCATTGTAGGCCATCATGCATTACAAATGATGATTGATATTGTGCAATCTATATAATTTATATATATATATATATATTCCATAGGTGCATAATTTTAAATATGAAGTAGAACGCATGTACTAAACAAAATGATTATTAAATATTTTATATCTACTCCTATGATGCGATCAACTCCGCTACCACTTTTATGTACCAAAGAGAAGTCTTAATGAGCATTTATTTGTTTCACATGTATCACGATTAAATAATCATCATGTGAAATAATTATGTCACAAGGGCAAACAATGATTTGATATATATATATATATATACACACACACACACACTAGATTATCACATGTGCGTTGTCCGGGAAGATATCAAATCAAATTATATTTCACATTAGTACAAAATGTTAAGTAATGTATAATTAATCATATTGAACTATAATTTTTTGTTTATCTTATTATTAACTAATAGTTACTATGTGCTTACTCGATATGGAATTAGATTAAGTGACTTTAGTAGGAATTGCAAAAAGACCCGACAAACTCAATACCCATATGTAACCGATCCTGTTAAAATAGATAGTAGCCGACTAAATAGATAACTCGGTCGGGGATGAGATAAAAAAATCGACTTGACTTAACAATGTACCGAGAAAGGATATGAAAATTTTTACTCGTACCCAGCCTATTTACCTTTTTTGGGACTAAAATAAAAATATTTACGAAAAACTCTAATGGTTTGAAACGTAAAAAAATGATAAAACTTATCAAGAAAGCTTAATAATTTCAATTGTAATTTTAGTGTTTAGAATACTTTTTAATAAACAAAAAAATGAAAAATAGAAATATATATATATTTAAATTGGCTAATAAATGAGTACTATGAATTACGTGTACCAACTCTTTCTTGACCCATCTCCGATTTAAGTGGGGATGAGAAAAAATATTGATATATACGTTAACTGGTATAACATACCCGATCCCGACCTGACTGGAACCGACCCCTTGTCATTCTTATACCTCAGGAAATTAAACATTTTATTTTTCTCTGTGACTATACTGTGAATTTTGTAAACTAAGAAACATTAATAAAACTATATTTATCATATACAAAAGAAGTAACGTAATAATTAACGATTCGATTTAAAAACATATAAACAATAATTAAAAATTAATATCAGCTAAAGATTAAATAATTTAATACAAATTACGAAATATTTCTTAGATAAGATATGCATATTAAAAAAATTTAAATTAAAAAATCAAAAAACATTGAATATAAATTAATCTAACAAAATATTTAAAATGATAAGATACATCCAACAAAATATTTAATGAAAATATTTGAAGATAAGAATAGATAAGTATCATAATTCTTAATTAATTGAAAAAATAGAGAAATATTAATCTATTATGTACCGTAAAATCTACCTAACATGTAAAAAAGTCTAAAATGTCCTCACTTGAGACAGTTTTGGCCGGAAAACTGCAGTACAAAGGAACCCCAGACTAATCTACTTATATATATATATATATTAATTGTAATTGTAATTGTATGTAGGTAAGGGGAAGAAAAAGCTCAACGTGTGAAGGAGTAGTACAGTTTTAACTATTAACCTTTTAGTTCGACTCATGTAGTTACAACATGCAAGTGTTAATGTGTTCACTATTTAGGCAATTAACTATAAATTTTTTTGTCACAAGTCAGCTCATTATTGATGATCATTGATACATTAACATATGCATACTATAATTGTGTGTGTGGGGTTATTTTTGTTTAAACTTCTAATAAGAACGCAATCTTAAAACTTTCCAGTGAGATAAAAAAAAAAAAAAAAAAAGATGTGATAGATGAACACTTTAATATTTGTTGTGGTACAAGCAGTAAAAGTGGGGATAAAGTGAAAAAATTGTGCAAAAGTGTGATGAAAAGTGAGATTTACAAGATAACGCAAAGGAAAGATCTATGAATAGAATGTGAGTCCAATTAAAATTAGAAATAATTCCAAATAATGGAGAAATAGAACCTTTATTAGCTCAATATATTATTATTTTTAAAATTCAAGCATAATTCGATCAGGAGTTAATACAGGTTGAAAGCAGACTTGAAAGAGGTGGTCACATGCTTTTATAGTTTGTACGTATGTTATTATACGTTGGGAAAGTGTTGTAATATATCCCTTGCAAGAAACCCAAATACAATAAAAATTACAAAGTGTCAGAAGAAATACAAAGAAGAAAACAAAGCAGTAATCTTGCTTGTCTTCCAATGGTCGGCCGGAGATGGGGGAAACGAATGAATCGATCAGCGCTCAGATTATCATTGTTAAATAGTCGCCAACCAACAATCACCCTCTTGAATAGGACCACAAACAGCCCCAAAAACCCCGACCCTAAACCCTTCAATGTCTGCACATGGGTGAAGCTTTCTTTGATTTAAAGCAACAAGATCGGAAGAGCAAAGCTCAGGGGTCTTGTGAGCAAGAAAAGAGACAGCTTTTTATAAGTAAATCAAGAATCTTAAAATAAGGAATGAAATCAATCACTCAATTATTGCCAAGGTAGTGAATAATAATGTGTATAAAGAGAGTAAGAAAACAAAAAGCCCAACTTACCAAATAAATAAAGAGTAAAAAGTCGTTTGGTTTCACTTATTCGAGTAACACAAAACTTACTCCAAGAATAACTATACCATAATGGGTCCGTAATAGTTTCCGGTGACATATTTGGGGCGACATTTTGGCACTTAACAATTCAAGACATTGGCTTTCACCTATGGATTTACTTTTCCCCAACTTCACCATAATTGCCTTGGGTTTATTGAATTGTGCTATTTGAACAAAGATACATACAAAAATTCTAACAAAACGGACACATGACACAATTTTATTTTTCCGATCTATCACTTTTACATCAACACTAATAACTTAGGACATTTGTTCATTTTGTCATCTTTTTTGTCCCTTCTTTTGTCCGAGTAGAATTTTCCAATCCATAGCAAATATTTAACAAACCTCTACCTGATACCTAACAAACTTGCAAACAAAAACATAAAAGATCGGAAGAGCACACGTAAATAAAAAGTATCCAATAAAAAGGGAATTTATATCCTTACCAATTTTTGTCGACCCAGTTAAAAAACCTGTCACAAAAAATCTAGGCCTAAACACAATCACTAAGATTATCAAGCAACCAATGCTTAAAACTAAAAAAGTTCAAAGTAGAACAATCAAAAGTAACCTACATCTCGATACTCATCGATTGCTCACAAAAATGACTTACGTGTTAAAGATTATGTGATATATTCTTCCCATCTCTCATCTCACTCAAAGAAGCATACCAAGCCTCTACTAAATGAGATAACTAGAGCTAACACAAAAGCTCTCTACCTGGCCAGGTTTTTGCATATAAGGAAAAGATCACCCCAAATTATCTTTAGCCATCAATGCAACATGATTAACAAAATACATGAAACAACAAATGCAACATAATCATAAATGCATTAAAAACAAAGCTTTGAAAGCACATAAAATTGGGAAAGTAAATATAGCTAATACACAATATCATAGTATGTCTTGCTTAGCTGCAGTTGTTACCTTCTCCCTACCTTTCGCCTTTAAATTAGGACAGTCTTTGTCTAAAGTGTCTTTTCTTTCCACAATAGTAGCAAGTCTTACCTTTCGTGGATTTCCCTTTGCCCTTTTTTCTATCCTTATCGTTAGAATCACAGTTATCCTGGCCTTTCCACTTTCCACCCGTTACCATATGCACCCCGTCATTCATTCCTCATTTCTTTGAAGTTATAATTTCTCTTTCTTTGCTTTTTAAAGAGTCAATCACAATATCAAAAGAAAGAGTATCCCTACCGTACTTTATACCATTCTTGACATCTTTATACACATTAGAAATATCATTTAACAAGATGATAGCCTTATA
>CAVNYN010234338.1:0-10232 GCA_963692815.1 Nyctanthes arbor-tristis
GGGGGGGGGGGGGTGTGTGTGTGGGTAATGTTAAGATAGTTTTGAGATGAAGATAGTTTCTGTTTGAAAATTAGGGAAGAGTCTTAGATACATGGCTGTCTCATACACTTCATCAAGTTGAGTTTTCAAGGTCTGAAATGATTACATTTTGTCGTTATCTGGTGCATTATTCAAGATTTGCTTGCATTTAAAGTGATTGATGAAATCCTTGACCGGTAACTGTTATTTTCTTATCCAACTTGCAAGAAACTTACTCGTGATGTCTTCAAATGTATTTTAATACATTATTTCATACATTACACTGAAGTTATCAGGTTAAACTGGACCCTCCCATCCCCAGACAAGCTTCTGACCTGGTTGATTGCAAAGTTGCATGAGAAATTCATTCTGATATTTTTAAGAATATTCTACTGAATTTGTTCCTATTTTGCATTGGCATGTCTGGGGCCCTGGGCTGCTAGAATGCAATGGCATTACCAGTCCAAATTCCGCACTCCGAACAGGTCATTCAAGATCTGAAGAGGAAACTGGAATATCTGGTGAGCAACATAACATTGTTCATTTATATTCAAAATCTTGGAATGCTTTGCAGATGATTCATTTTTTATGTGCTTATATTCATTGTCAGCAATCAAGAATCAAGCACACGGTGAACACTATAAAGCCATGCTTAGACAGAGAAGCTGCAGTTGCTGCATTGCTAGAGCTTGAAATGTTGTCAGCAATGGAAGTCGATGCATTACCAAAAGCCCCGAGCCAACAACTACAGTAGAGGATTAAGCTACAGGCTGACAGTCGAGAGTTAAGGGTAGGTTCTTAAAGGTGACACCATTATAACAAGGAAGTTCGATGGAGGAAGGGAAACTATGATTGTAGGGTGAAGATGAACAAGTGGGATTTGCAAGGTTTCCTCATTGAAAATGAGGTGTGTTAGTTTCTTTTGTTTCAGTTTAGATGAATCTTTAAATTATGAATTGAATTGAATGTGAATATCCGCCCAGTGCTGACTATATGTATTCACGGTTCCGTTAGAGATCGGATCTTTAATGAATCAACACCATTTCCTCCATGAATCTCCCCCCAAGTTTATCCTACATTGAATTTTACATGCCCAAATCGAAGGAAATCTCTGGGCTTAAATGCTGTTAGGCAATTCAAAATTGTCACTGTGTTTCTTATTCAAACTGCTCCCATATTTGTTCAATATACCAACAATAAGAGGCAGGCTTTTAACACTACTCGACCTGACTGAAAATGTTCAAAAACCCATGGGAGGTTTTTGTAATCTACTTTTCATCGCATGTGGACTGCATCGATGCACGTTAAGTGTATTTCAAATCTATGTGGTGTGCATTGATGCAAATCACATGTGGGAAGTTTTGTAACAAAACGTCCGAGGTGTTTTTCAACACCAATGACATGAATTGACGTGAACGAAAATGTTCAAGACTTTACTGAGGTTTTGTTACAAAACTTTATATCACATCTGACTTGCATCAAAACACGCTACGCGTATTTCAAATCTATGTTACGTGTATCTGTACAAGTCACATGAGATAGTAGATTTTTGAACACTAGTCTCAACGTGAAAGCATGTCTGGTCCACATGTGTTTCTGGTGTTACACCCAATTGTATACGTCAAATTTACTTTCTTCTTTAGTAACGCATAATGCTGTACAATGAACTGTACATGTCAAATTTAGTTTCTTTAGTAGTGCATAATATGCTAACAATGCGTCAAGCCAAACATACAACTGTGGTTTGAAGTAGAGTAATCACAGGTTAAATCTCTTTTATAACCTTCAATTTTAACGTTGAAGTTGATAGCCATTCAGTAAGAATGCTTTAGATAAAACTCATGACGACTATTCACCTATTGTCACACATTCAACAAGCTAGTATAATTTGTGCAAAAAAATATCGCCGATGATTATTTTCGTATAATGGAGGAAGAATAAAGTGTAACAAATATTGGAGCATGTTCAATGTGTACAATACAATAGCACTCTCAATGAATTTGCTGCTATTACACATTTTCCCCTACTCTGTTCATCTCATTGCTAGATCTACTTCTGTACGTATGTTAACATAATCCAAATCCTACAACTAACAACATGCAAAATAATTAGTAATATCTTTCTCAAAATGGAAACGTTTCTATACATAGATGAAGTAACCAATCTGCCTCGCAAAAATTGGGGGTGAAATTAATCGATGAGTGAAATAAATTACACACCTCCAGTGTTGTTGATATTCTCCAGCGAAACAACAGCACCAGACCTGAAGTCCTCTGAGACTGGAGAATGTGATGTTAGGATATATAACACCCATATATGAAGGAGATAAAGTAGACGACAGCGCATATCCTAGCCGTCGAGTTTCTTCTCAGAAAGACAACGCCAGAAGAAAAGATTGAGTCCAACTGTCGAATTAATGATCCCAAATGTTGCTGCCCAGATTGAATTTTCTGTTTAAACATAGGCCTAAACTTTGAATTATAGGGTTCCCATACTCCAGATTCTACATCATCTCTTGAAGAGGTACTGGGAGCTACAGATGAATCCAAATTTGTCTTGTTTTCGTCCAGTAACCTTGAAACTGCCTGAGACATTTAATTCGGAGGTGTAGAAAAATAAAATTTTTGACACTGGGTGACAGTTCAAGATAAATTTCAGCATCATTTTATTGCTTTGAACGTGGTATGGAAATTTACCTCAATTCTGAAGAGCAGTGTTGCTTTCTCTGAGGATAGTGCCTCGACCTGATAACAGAGAAAGAATTATTTAACCAATGAACTCACTTGTTATTTCGATTTAATGTAATTTTTAACAGCAAAGGTCATAGCAGTTGTTCAATGTTTTACTCTTATCTCTTGGAGAGTGCTGGAGAACCATACCAAGTGTAGATGTATAAGTAAACAAGTATTTTTATTTTTCTAATCAACCAAAATTACCAAGTGTAGATGTATAAGTAAACAAGTATTTTTATTTTTCTAATCAACCAAAATTGAAAACAAGTTACTGGTTTGGACGATACATCAAGGGATTTTCCCCATCACCTTTTTCACTGACTTAAAAGACACAGTAACTTTTTAACTATTTATTTATGGAAATAACAAAACAAATAATAAGTCATGCATAACATAATTTTTAAGCACAGCAAAAAGATGCTCTAATCTTCTTTTATCGTAAGCCAGGTGTTAAAAATGAGTAGATCCTTCTATAACTATATGAGATCGCAATATGCACAGAATGAAATTCCTAATCAATAAAACCAGCTGAAATTAAAAGTTCAATGATTGGAAAACAGACCTGTGCTTGCTTCTGAATCAAATGGTCAGTTAACTGATCAAGCCTTCGCTTCAGCTGAATTTCAACCTCAGTTGGAATCTCGATTTCCCTTTGGGTTCTTTCAATGTTTGTTTCCAGTGTTTTTGCCTGCAATTGTTCAGGAAATTATTTTCTGACAACTGCGTATTAAATAAATTGTCAAAAGCATTGTTGGTAAGTGAGGGGGATGGTGGAAGCAGGGGAAATGAGGAGTGGGCAGCCAAGAGAGAAATGGTTGCAAGTTGCAACAAATACTTCCTATAACAATGATAATTGTTCAAATATGAATACAACCCAAAAATACGCAATCAAATTGATATGATTTAGCTGAATCCAACACGTTAAACTCGTTAGCAACTTATCAAGTGACCTCATATTGGTATGTTTCGTAGGCTGGGTTGGACATCACAACAAGAACAGGATTAAGTTAAAACTCCATGTTGTCTAGTGTTGTATTATACCGACCACACACCAAAAGCGAGGTGCATTTCGTATAGGAGTTGTGGCTTTAATGTAGATATATATGGAGTTATTGGGTCACAAATAAGCCTTCTCTAAATGCTGAAGTATACCCTTCTCATCTAAGAATTAAATGGAATTATTTACCAATTTTACAGAATATAATCTAATTGAAAGGCAGAAGTACAATGCCAAGATTGGACGGATCTTCATTAACGGGAACATGAACAAAAGAAAATATATCCACCTCGTAAATGATAAAAACAAGACCATTATAATCCAAATGTTTTAATATAAGCCAAATTATGGAGTAAATTCTAATTTCTTAATTTTAAAAATTTTAATTTATTATTATTTTATTTTAGAAAATACACTGAAAAAGGAAACATGACCATTTTTCATTTGCTGCATTATAAAACTTCAGAACAGGAGAGTTGCATTACCTTCTCTTGCAAGCGTTCCACCTTATCAGTTACAAAGGAATACTCTGCCTCAAGCATCTTAATTTCAAATTCAACCCCTTTTGAAGCTACTAGCTGTAATCCATTTTCACAAAATATTAGTTGAGAAGATTTTAAGGAGTTTCTCAACAAATGCAGAAAAAAGTATCAGATGCTCACATTTTCCCCATTTTGGCGAGTATTTGATATTCTCCTTCTCAAGGCTACAAGAGGTAACAATGTATCTTAGTAACTAAGCTCGGTTTCTAGAACAAAATGTGTCTATTTCTTCAACTTGGTTACATTAGATATGTCAAAACATGGTCAAAACATAAATAGAAAGGCTTGAAAGATTGTCAATTTCCCCATCCATCACAATGATTTTTAACAGCAATACAAATTGAACATTAAATCTGCTGTCTAGTTTACTCATCTATAGGTTTAATAAACAGTGTATTCCACATACATGTCAAGTATTGAATAACAGACGACATCCATTAAATAGTGACCATAATTTCAAATATTAAACTTAGGGCATGCCCAAAAGAAGGAACAGTAATGTAGAATCCTCATAAGGAAAATAGCAAGACAACATCTAGAGCAGTACAATAAAGGAAAACTCAATGGTCTCTGCCCCAAAAAGCCAGTAAGATTTGATATGAAACTCCATGTTCATTGGAGTGACAAGCATCTAGGTTAACACCAGAAGCTACATTTAGGCAAGTGATTCTAGTATGGTTATAAAGGCAAACCTACTGCTAAGAGAGAAGCATTAAAACCAAGTTACTTTCAATCCAACAATGATACCAAACACACCTTCATGAGTTCCTTCTTTCAACTGAATCTTTTCACGAAGTTCAGCAATACGATCAACCTGGTCCACCCATATAAGAAATCACGAAGCAATTAATTTTGTATATCATGCTAGCATGTGACACTCAATTCTAAAGTTTCAGTTCAAGCATTTCACAGGGTAGACTTGAAACCTAATAGAGTAAGTCATAATGACTTCATAGTATGCTGATAAATTACCTTTTCATTAATCCTTAACTACGGAGCAAAAAAATGTAAAGGGTGCACGGAGAAGGAGACACAATTATAACAAATGTTCAGAATGATGCTTCTTTAGTTTGCTAAATTTACCAATAAACAGGAATTTGTGACAAACATGATTGGTGCTACACCTCCTATACATGCATACATGATAGCATGTCAAATTAAGTTTCCTCATCAACCCACACCCCCACACCTTTCCCTTTCCTTGCACTTTTGCGTAGAAAATATGACCAATAATAAACCAGTCTTTGAGCATTGCGTGCCATGCTACAGCGCTATGATAGCAAAAGGTTGGTTTTTGCAATATAAGATATCTAGAGTTCTACCAAGGTATTCAACGATATTTTGAAGACAAATTTTTTTTTTTGGTGGGGGGTGGGGAGGGGACATTGAGGGATAAGTGAAAGAAACCAACTAAAGAAGGTTTCCAGTACCTCCACTTCAAGATTTTTCTGTGCAGCAGCAAGAGACCTAGCAAGATCGGCATTCGTGGTCTACAAAATATAGTAAGCATTGTGGGGGGGGGGGGGGACATAACGTTATTCGGAGTAATAAAAACAAGAATCAATAAGATAATAATTAAAAAAACTGATAAGACACTGACTATAGAAAGATAAAATTCATGTTAATAAAATAACAGCACAACCTCGAGTTTTGACAATCTTGCGAGTGCTTCCATTCGAGTATAATTATGTTTCTGCTTCTCTAAATCGACAGCCTCCATAGTCTCCATCGTTGTTGTCTGCAATTCTGAGGCCTGCAAAGTTACAAAATAAGTAACTTGTGGAATTTGTTAGAAAGCCAAAGCGATATTGTAACAACCGAGGAAGTAAATTCATTCAACAAATGAAAGAATCAACAGGGAAGATGAAAAAGAACGTGTAAATTGAAGGATAATACCTATTGTCAGTTTTATAAGTTCAAAATAAAGAGAAAAAAAAGTTTACTGTGCGATTAAGACTTACATATAGTAAAATTAGGTCCTACATGATTTAATAAGACAAACTATTGTCGCATTATCTATAATACTCATGTAAAAAGATGGAATATTGGAAAAGATTGGAGAAATTAATCTTTGTTGAGAGAGATCACCCTCTGTCTCTGTGTCATGTAATATCAAGAGTACCATCATGATTCACTTGATATTGCACAAAAAATATTTTTGTTTTACATCTAAATATGCACTTTTCTTAGTAAGAAAAAGAGATGTCCTTGTTTGGTTTTATCTAGATATATACAATACCCTGACAAAAATAATGCAAGTACTCATCACAAATTGGCTAAATTTACACAAAGGGGGTTTGTTTCTCATTATAATGGGGAATTATAATGAGTTAGAACGAATTATGAAGATTTTATGGGAGTTCAAAATGTGTGCTTGTAATACAGTAATTGTAAAATCATTGGTAGGTAATATTATAAACTGAAAAGCATAATGAAAATCAAACATAACTCAAGCCATCACCCATACCCTATTGGTTTCTGTTTTTGTTTCAGAATAGATATGGGCCAACCCGCTTTCATTCACACAATCTATAGGTTCCACATGTACCAACTATTTCTCTATGACTCAAAGAAAATTATAAACTTTGAGGTTCAGACAGCTCAACACCCAATGTCAATCTCAAGAGATACATGGCACATAGAATAATATCCACAAGCTAACACCGGATAATCAGGGGACATATGAAAATTATGTTACTTTGTAATGAAATTAATGACCCAATTGCCACAAAAACATTTAACAGTTCACAGCTGATATAACCAAAATAGAACTAGTGCTAAAACCATGAGACATGGGGGATCAGAAAATCATGGGATGACCACATATGGGGTCAGGGAATTGGGACCATCAAAGAGGATACTAAGAGTTAAAGACGTGTGCTCTTCCGATCTCACCAAAATAACAGCTTAGTCAGATTGAGGAAGTTGGAATAACTTTGGAACATTTATCCATTCAACTAGTCAATAAATATATAAATTCCATTCAATTAATCATTAAATGGTTCATTGCAGATAATTTTGTTAATCATTCAATTAATCATTAACTGGTGCGAAACTTTTTAACACAAGGTGCTCTGCTGGCCTTAAAAGTGGTAAAAGCTAACAGAGATATGCCTGCATTGCAGTGCATGACATGCTAAACCAACTGTATCTGAACAACAGAATTTTGAAATTTCACTAACCAAAGAAAAGGGATTTGTCCGGGTCGAAGTCAAAATTTTTAATAACCTACCAATTGAGTTTGTGGAATAAGCTCACAAACCCAACAAGACAAAGAACTCATGCGGCATGATTAATGGTATTCCTTTTTAATTCTTATCTTTTTTTCAAGCATGTAGGTATGTCACAAATGGGGCAAATTTAACAGTTAGACATAAATATCAACCAGTTGTTTATTCAAAAAAAGTAGTTAGGAAATTGGATAGAGATACTAGAGTACATCAAAGAAAACATGACTCAGAGAAACATTACCAATCAAGTAAAAATGCTTTCAATATTAGTACATGAAAATGACATTGAATACCAAGAAGCACTTACCTCTTGTACTTGTTGTTTTGCCCGCTCTTCAAGGATTTTCTCTAAGCTCTGTTTCTCTCCTTCCAATTTAGCGACCAAATTCTCGTGATCTTTGATAGCGTCAACTGCTTTGGCAGCTGCTCTTTCTGCCAGAATCTGCTGCCTTCTCTTTATTCTTTCTTCCCTCTGTCTTTCTCTCTCTGAATCAGAAGATGACGTTGAATCTGTCTCGGAATCAGACTCTCCCTCACTTGGGGAAGAAGAACCCTTCTTCACAGAACTTGAACTACTAGAAGCCACCTTGTGTTTATTGTTCTTGGGCATTCCACTCTTAAACCTGTTGCCATCCTTCGACCGGAACTTCATATCCAATTTTCTTTCAAGAGAAGCTGGCACCACATCGGTGGCAAGATCTTCATTTGTCAAACTATTGATAGAATGTAACTTCTCTCCATCTCCAATGCCATTCACCTCATTTGTTACTAAATTTTCCTGATTCTTATTACCAGGCACGAATGAATTGCTCATATCCTTTCGATCCGATTCACCTCCATCATTTTGCAATTCTGTAATTGAAGTTCTTGGCATCACATCTCCAATGTCACTTGTCCTCCCACTATCCGAACTACCACCTCCACTCTCCATATCAGCGTTCAATTTTCGGGAGCCCTTCAAACCACCATTATGGCGGACCTTCTCAATCCTTTTAACCTCCAACACCTTCAACCCCAGTTTCCCTTGTTTCTTACCATCATTCTTCAAAGCTCTGATCCCCAATGCTCTATTGCCACTCTGATTTTCACTCACACCCCCCGATGTGACACTTTTATTAAGAACGCAAGAAGTCGGTACAAACACTATAAGCAAGGCCGCTACTTGTATTTGGCTTAGACTTCAAACTCCCGGATATGCTGACTTCACTTCCTGATAACACAGCATCAGTATCCCGTTTAGTATTGCTATCACTGCGACTAATTGCCTTCAAATTATATTTCTCACCAACATTTTCTGGTACTTTCTTCTTGAGCTGCTCCTTAATCAATGACCTACTTTCCGCCGTTCCCCGTCTTGTTTCAAGACCTAATTGTTCATCAGATCGCGGCTTTTCATTCTTACCCAGCGATTCCGCAGCTTGCTGATCGATCTGAACCACCCAAATATAAAATTCACAAATTTCACACACAATCCAATTTTTAATGCATATTTATTGACAATGCAGGAACTAACAGAACAAAAATACTACCAAACATACACCATCATCACTCAAGAAACCAAAGAAAAAAAGAAAACAACAAAAAAATCCATCAATAGTAAATCTTTGGAGAAGCAGAGCAACAAATAAAGATAATTGCCTGTTGAAGGAGATTTTCAGCGGCTTTGAGCTTGGAAGAGATCCAATTAGCCATGGAACCGTTGGGTTTCCCGTATAGAATTCCCCGCCTTCGGATCCAGCTTGTAAAATGAGTGCTTGATTCAGTTCAGTCGCAGCAAGTTTAGATTGTATTAATTTCTCTCATTATTATCAGTTACAGAGTGAGGAGAGCGAGGAGAAAGAAGAAGAAAGAGGGCAAATATGGAGGCTAAGTCCCCCGGCTTGTGACTGTTAATTATGACGTGTTGACTCAGAAATGGCTGTGACGCTGGGAACGTGACAGTCATGGAAATTTAATTGGTCGGTGAGAAGTTTGGGTGGATAAAAGAATAAAATAAAGAAAATAATAGGGTAATTTACACCTACCGTCCCCAACCTTTTAACTTTTAATAGATTATGCCTTCAACCTTTAATTCTACCTTTGGGGTCCCTAACCTTTCCTAAAATCTCCAACCAGGTCCCTGAAGACGGAAACCGTCTAATCTAACTGTTAGAGTAGGGGTAATTTTGGTAAAATATAAAAAATAAATATTTTAATTTTAAAAAATAAAAAAATTTAAAAAAAAGGATGGAGACCCCCAAGCTGCCATTTCCGACAGCCCGCAGAGAGGAGGGGTGAGAGCCTCCCCTCGTGCCAAGCACGAGGGAGACTCTCCTCTCCCCCGCGCTGCCATTTCTGGCTGCCCTTTTGTTGCCAGAAATGGCAGATTTTTGGGGGTGGGGCTCAATTTTTTTAATTTATTTTTATTTTTTAAAATTAGAATATTTATTTTTTGTATCTTACCAAAATTACCAGTAGTTAAAGTGTTGACTAAAGGCTAGGTTGGACGTTTTCTGTCTTCAGGGACCTGGTTGGGGATTTTAAAAAAGGTTGGAGACCCCTAAAAGTAAAATTAAAGGTTGAGGACGTAATTATTAAAAGTTGAAACGTTGGGGACGGTATATGTAAATTACCCAAAATAATAATAAAGCAATTTTTTTTTTGGTGTTAGAAAATTTCTGTGAAAGAAATATACGATTTATTTTATATATATATATATATATATATTAACAAT
>CAVNYN010234344.1:0-13804 GCA_963692815.1 Nyctanthes arbor-tristis
TCCCTTTTGGTTGGGGTCCTCGAACCTGCATCGGCCTAAATTTTGCCTTGTTAGAAGGAAAAATCTTGCTGGCAAATCTTCTAAGGAGGTTTTCTTTTGAGCTTTCACCAGCTTATACCCATGCCCCATACGTACCTTTCACCCTTTAACCTCAGTATGATGCTCCAATCATTCTACACAAATTATTTGGGTGAATTATTAGTTAGTCGTGAACTTTATGCAGGTGTGCCTAATTAAGTCTTGTCCTGTC
Organism: Nyctanthes arbor-tristis; assembly: GCA_963692815.1. Classification (NCBI taxonomy): domain Eukaryota; kingdom Viridiplantae; phylum Streptophyta; class Magnoliopsida; order Lamiales; family Oleaceae; genus Nyctanthes; species Nyctanthes arbor-tristis. The sequence continues at coordinate 251 of CAVNYN010234344.1, forward strand.
GTGTGATTTTATGTACTGAACCTGTCTTCAAATTATGTCATAATAATATAATAAGTTGTACTGAAGTTCTGTTATGTATTTGCACTCGTGCCTAAACCTTTTTCATCTCATTAATAGGAATGGCAATAGGGCGGGTTCGGGGTGGGTATGCGTTTCCCCGTCCCCCCATTAAGAAATCCTCCGCCTTGTACCCACCCCGAATCGGGTACAAAAAAATACCCGTTACTCGCCCCGTTAAGTTGAATAAGGGGATTCGCGACCAAGGTCCAGACCAGCTTCATGCTTAGCGATCCAACACTTGGGGGCCAGTTGCCAGGGCTACCAGCTCGAAGGATCAAAGTCAGCCGTCTATCTGGTAGAACAAATTTAGAGGAATCCTTGGTCTACTATGATAACGGGGGAAGGACCCAGGACTAGGACAAGTCTCTTGGTAAAGCGTCCTAACGCTTGATATAGGATATGTGTGAGTTCTGAAATAAACGGGCATAAGCAGAGACAAGTTCTCCATTAAGCAAGAACGAAGTATGGTACGTTGCTTTGACAATATATAAATCGAGCTAACTCTTGAAGAAATTTTCATTATATTTATCGAAGATTACAAAAAGGGAAAAGAAGTTGGGTACAAAAAACTCCTACGCTTGACCTTCGGAGGAAGAGGCCATGTTCCCCCCAGCCAGAACAGTAGACTCAAACCCCGCGGTAGAGGTCGCGTCTTCAGCACGCTCCCTCTCAGCAGTAGGCACCTCCATGGTTTCTTTTGTAGGGCCTGGCAGCTCGGTGGGGGCACAAGCCTCTGATATGATTTTGACTCTCCATCTTCGTCATCAGAGCTCATATAGCCATACTCCTCCTTCAATCTGGCGACTTGCTCCTTGAGGAATGTTAGGTCACACTCAGGATGCTTCTTTATAACCTCACCCAGGATCCTTTTGCCGTCTCATAATAAAGGTAGGCGTTAGCACTCTTAAACTCCTTAGAGGCCTTGTATTTACTAACTACCTCCAGGTATCCAACGAGCTCGCTAGCAGCAGCTCTTCTCTCAGTCTCCCTCAAGACCTGCTCATGACTTGACCTTTCTGTCACTAGCGAGGTCGCCAGATCCTCATACTTCTTCTTCCAAACTTCGAGTTCAGTCCGCATATTCGCCGACTCCTCCCTAGCTACATGTAGTTCCTCTTCTTTCTCCCTAAGAGCTAACTCTGCCTCCTCCTTGGCCTTACTGGCCTCAGCCGCCTAGCTAGAAGTCTCCTGTTCTCTCCAAGGAAACGCCCCACACGAGCCATGGCATACTTATCCAATATGGCTAACCAGTTGCATCACTGTGCTCGTCTGCAGAAGTTCAGCTATCGTCGAGCTGGTCGCGAAGCCTTCCCACTTCCTGGACTAGCCCGATGCCATGGCATCCCCAGGGCATTGGCGGATAAGGGCTTCCTAGCCAAGTAGAACTTGAGCAGCGTTTTCAACTTTTTGCCGATAAATTTCTCTACCTCAGCTTGCCTAGCTTGGTCTACTGGGAGATAAAGATCTTCACCCAGAATACTGACAGGTCCTTTAGAAGGTCACTCCTCGTAAGGAGTGATGGGAGCAGAAACGGCAGGAAGGGTGGGTGGAGAATTGGCCATGAGCTCCCGGATGTCCAACTGCCTTTTCCTAGGTCGTTCAAAGGTGGCCACCTCATCACCTGTCATAGGCCTCTTCCCAGAGGCCTTGTCTTGCCTCATTTTCTTTTTCTCCTCCTGCCTCCTCAATGCTTTGTTAAGCTGTTCGGCGGTCCTTCTTTTTTTGGCTTTGTCGCGCGCTACTTTCCTCTTCTCCCACGCAACTCTCTTCCCCTCGGCCTCTCGAATAGCCCACTTTTGGCCTTGGAAAGATACTTTTTCCCTGAAAAGAAACAAGTGTCAGGACACTGAGGAATATCTAAAAGGCAGGGCATCCATGTACGGAAGAACATCTTACAGTTGCTCGGGTTCTTGGATATGTGCTCGGACCTGGGAACAGACAGGCCGGTGCGTATCAAGAAGTCCTCATTTGTCAGATTTGCAATGTTATGATGATGCTCTGGTATTTGGGCTATAACCTCAGCTTGCTCTTAACACAGCACAGATAGTACTCGACCTCGCTCAATACCTAACGAGAAAGAAAACAAAGTTAAAACGTCAATCTGTCAGCCCGCAGAAGAATTTCTATCAAAAAATATGCTTGCTGGGTTCCATGTAGCGTGTGATAATGCTCATGTCATCAACGATCAGGACTCAGTGGGCTCCTCCACTGGCTCCCTACCCAAAACTAGCACTATCTCCAACTGGGGCCGGATTCGAATGCTCCTCTCACCAAATTTCTCCAGAGGCTTAAGGCCTAGACCTTAAACCGTGCAACTAAGTAGAACCACCCTCTCCCAGAGGCTAGGGCCTTCAGCACATAATACGAGTTGAAATCCTTCAGACTTGGAAATCCCTATCCTTTGTGTTGCCACAATGAGAGAACTCCAATGATCGTCCTCCAGCTCGCAAGTGTAATTTGAGAGGGGGCAATCCCCTAGGACCTTAATAGCCCAGTGATAAGCCGCTTAAGCGGGACCCGGAAACCAGCCTCAAACATCATGATGCTCAATACTACGCACTCCTTGGGGAGACAATGAGCCAGCTCTCCTTCATAGGGGACACAAAGCACGATGCGGTCAGGAACGCAGCAATCTTGTCTTACCGTGTGTAGGTCAGTCTCTTTTATTTTGGAAGGAATATGTTTGCACACCCACAGCCGGTCTTTATCGCTAATCACTGCCGCCAGAGGCCTCCCACTGGAACTCGCCTCCTCATCATCCTCATTCACATCATCTGTCCAGTCAAACTGGACTCCCGATGCTGATTTCGGCGTTGCCCCCGCCTTCTCTTCATCCATGGACCATTCCACGTATGCTGCCACGCCTTCACCTATATCACTCACCGAAAAAGACCACTCTCTACCCTCTATTCCGCGAAGTCCCTCATAAATCAGGAAAAAGGTATTTTTACCTTGGCACTGATACTATCTCGGAAGCTTGAAGAAGCACCAGGAAAGGATTAACAAATCACAAGGAAGTCTGAAAAAATCGGTAACTGAAAATTCCTGGAAGCTGGGTGCAAAAGAAGACAATGTGATTGGGAAAAGGAATGAACAGAGGGGTATAAATGGAGTTTTGTTGGAAGATAGAAAGGCAATGGCCACGTGGGATATCGGGAACTTAAAAGGCAATATTCAGAGTAATGATTATTGCCTTTAAAACCCCTGAACACGCCATTCCACTAAATGACGGACACATGGCAAAGAGTGCCACCTCAACTCCTTTTTCGAAATTCAAAGAGCTAGATTTTAGACGACAAAAAATTCTTAGAGAATCGCCAATTAACCTTCAAGCCCGCTAACCTTGGGCTCAAGGAATAGCGACCTAGAAGGGGCATTTTGTAGCTGCCAGGTCGCAAGAGTCAGTGAGGGTCAAAGGTCAACAAAGGTCAACAAGTATAGGGTCTTGGAAACAGACCTTAAGTGCATCACCTAGCCCGACGGCCTAGTGACCTGACGACTAGAAATCCTGGAGACCTGATTCAAGACAGTGAGCTTGTAACGCCCTGACATAGCGCCACGAGCTAACGATCTTGCCCACTGGATAGCAGCATGAAAACCCACGTGGGAAATCTTATCACGCACGACTGATGGGACGCCAACATTAAATGCAAAATGGTGGTTACCTGCCCTACGTATGGCTTAAACAGCCATTAGTCGAAAAAGTGAAGGATTAACCCCTACCGATTTGACACTTACGTTATCCTTGTAGATCCGACATTAAATACGTGTAATTATTATTCCATGCAAACAAGTAAATGTACACTATAAATAGAGGCAAATAGAAGTGAAAAAGGGTTGGACACCTAAACCTCATTCTTCTTGTCTTTACACATTTATATTCTTCGATTTATTACAAAGATTACAAATATTCCTTGCCTTTTCTGCACTTGTTGCTCATACTGATTCGAATATAAATTTCCAGCGAATACAAATCTTGTTTGTTGAGTCGGAAGCGACATTTGGCATAAACAATGTTAATTTGTCCGCATGCTATTGCACAATGTTCGTATAGAATTTGTTAATTTAGCAAGATTTTAATTGCATTGAAAGGTCTTTATTTTATTTATTATCACAATTTGTGCTAAATTTTGAATTGCATTCTATAAATAATATACTTGATCAATATATATGTGTGTATGTGCGTTACTATATATATAGATATACCTATATATATGATATTAACCCACCTTGAAATTATGAAAATAGTTTGAATTTTTCTTTACTTATTAAAATAGTCAATAATAACTGTCTTTTGACATCCGTCTAAAGAAGCTTTTGAACAAAAATGACAGGCATTGACAAAATCTACATTTTTTTTTTTGGCAACCAAACTATTATCTCATTCATTCAACTGATCAGAATGTAAAGCATTTACAATGAAAGCTGGAGTTGTCGCCAGCTATAGATAATTAACACAAAACTGAAAAGCATGCCTAGCTAACAAATGGGCTACCTGATTAGCATTCCTCCTGATGGCTTCAAATCGCACATCAACTAAGCCTTCGTAAAGGGATATGATCCGCTCCACAATAGGGTTGGCATTGACAAAATCTACTAATAATCGAAGGCTAAAGATAATAATCCAATATATTATTTAAAAAAAAGTTACTGATACATTTACTAAGAAGTTAACCTTAAAAACATCCGATATAATTATGACGTATAGCACAAACAAAAGAAAGTTATTCTTTTTCTTCAAAGTAGATATTAACGATACGTGATCAGAAAGAGTTGTGATATTTGAACAAACACATATACAAAACATCTAGCAAAACTGACACATGACACAATCCTGTTTTCAGCACATTACATTATTTTTACATCAACACCAATCACATAACTCACATGTCAATTTTGTCACCTTTTTTGTCTATCTTTTTGACCAACTAAAATATTCCGATAAGAAAACTCAACAATTTAATAAAATATCCGCAAGTGAGTGATTCAGCACAAAAATTAAAAGTAAAAGATTTGCAGATATGTTAACAAACCGTGAACTGTTTTTCTTGAATTCGGTTGGGTCAGCAGGTCATTGGGTTTTCAGGTATTATTATGTCCACCCCTGCCAACACTTATATATATTTTTTGAATAATGCTAATTATCTGGACTAGAGTTCGGCTTCTAGCTCAGTTGTCATTTCCTTATTGATTGTTCAATAAATCAATACTCTTATGTATTTATGTATCTCTGCTCATGCCCCAATATAATAATATCAACAGACTGTAGAGGGGATAAATAGTTCTTTTTTTTTAACTGCAATAATGAGAAATAATTGCAATTAATTGATCTTGACACTAGATAAAATTAAAAAAGCCAACTAACTATAAAATGCAAGCGCGTCTAATACCTAGATCTTGAACTTGTTCTAACAATAAATTGAAATATTGCCATCTATAATAATAAATCAAAACATAGTTTATTAAACACTTCTTTCTTCTTTTGACCAGCAAGAGAGGGCAAACCAGGACACTGTATAGTATTTAAAGTAGTAGTCACTCCAAGCATAGACGAGATGCAGTCCCTAACCACCTGCAACACATTTGAACAAGAGAAAATGCCGGACTTTTGAAAATTTATGGGCCGACCAGAGGCTTACTCATATTTAGCAAGAATATTGGCCATACCATGACTCTCCGTTACCGTTACCATAGCTGGGAAGAAAAGAAAAAAAAAGTCATCAGCAAAAAAACAAGTGGAAAATATAAATAGCTATGAAGTTCTCAATACCTTTCTGCTTGTTGAATAAGAGATGAAGGACTTGCCAAGCAAATTATATAAAGATAAGATGACAGTGGATCACCTTTGTCTCAATCCGCATTTCGGACGTGACGAGATCAATCCACTCGCAAGCCAAACCCATAGCCAACATCATTTGCCTCAGAAATTCCCAGCTAATTTTATCATATGCCTTGCTTAATTACATCGATATTCAACATCACTTCACTCTTTCGTCCCCTGACCTTTCTTTTCATATAATGTATATGTTCGAATGCAATGAGTATATTATGAGTAATAGTCCGTCCCAGAGCAAAGCCAGATTAAAACTCTGAAATTAGATTCGGAAGCAACTTCTTCATTCTATTGGCCATAGCCTTTGCAATTAATTTGTACAAGACATTACACATAGACAAAACCCACTTTTATTGATACTAGTAAAACTACTTGTGCGTTGTATGGGTAGAAAAACTTACTAAAATATATTATTATATATTTAAACATAAGTTTGTAATATTTACATCCCAGTAAAAGATATAAAAATACAAGTTTACATTAATTGAATCAATTAGTTCAATGGACTTAGTAATCGTAAAGTTCAAGATCTTTTAAAAAACAATATATATATTTACATATAATCCTTTGTACATATATATAATAATGGAAAAAAATATATGTTACATGCTTCATTTTAAAAAATCTTAATAAAACTTACAAATTAAAAAAAAAAAAGAAAAAGTAATGCATTAAAAAATTAAAATCAAATTAAACTCACCAATACATGTGGTAAAGATGGTGAATCAACAAATTATAATGGATCATAGTATATTTTAGAATTTACATTTCAAATTTAATATTTTAATTTATTAGCAAAAAAGATTAACAAACAAAACAAATAGGTAAAATGGTTAAGGTTTAGCTGTTAAACTCAATAATCATAGGTTCAAGTCTTCTTTACGTTCTTTCACAAAAATTTTTGTTAAAAAGAAATTGAACAGTTACTACTAAATTTACCAAATAAAAAACACAGAAAAATCGCAATACAAAAAGTACCGAGACTTAAGTAGATTAATATATATAAATAGATTAGATTTGAAAAATTCCTTATTTCCAAAAATATCCTATTCAATTGTAAAAGTGCCCCTAAACTAATTTTTATTAAACTCAATTATTTATTATTTATTATTATTATTAAAAATTTCATTTTAATATGTAATATATTCCTGTACATATATATAATAATAATTGTCAACGCTGCCATCTATTGCCCCCATTGGCGCCATTATTTAGTAACAATAGCCATCATACTTTGAATACATCGCCGCCAACACATAGTAAAAAAATTAAAAACATATATGGAAAAAAATTACTGAAACAATGGTATTACACACTAACAATAAACCAATTGCAAATACTTATTAACAAAATATGGTGTTTGCAAACTAGAATAACCACCACCCAGTCGCCCACCGCGTGGTAAAAAGGGTCAACGGCCATCACACTTTAATACAAGGTAACAATCACCACCAACATAGAGTAACAAACGAAACAAATATATGTGTAAAAAATCACTGAAGAATTCAAAAAGAGGAGTAATAGATCTTGACACAAGATAAAATTAGAAAAGCCTACTAGCTATAAAATACAATATAGCATCTAATACTTAGATCTTGCACTTCTTAAACTCAAATAACAAATCGAAATATTGCCATATGCAATAATAAATCAAAATCGAGCCATTCAATTTTGGAATATATTAGTTGGAGAAATCTCTCTTAATTTAATATATGGAACTCAATAATTGAAGAAATGTCTGGTGTTCGCGCCAAAATCAGTACTTAAATGGGTGTTTCTGCATTTCATTTCAAGAAGACAAATAATAACAGACTAAAACATGGACAATCCATCATTTGAAATAAAACTAGAATGATGTCTTGAAGTAATGGTATGTGAAAACCCTAGCATTCTTATTGATCTAACTCGAACAGTGACATTTAATCATTGAAACATTTCTTCACTTCAATTCTAATACAAATTTTAAAACCTCTTGAGCTTAGAATATATTTTCAGAAGATTAATTATGTCAACTTTCATTTGCTAGAACTTCGGCTTGGAAGGAGAAATCCAATCTGTCTTCTTCCTCTTCCGTAAGTTTAATCCCCTCAAAAGAAGATTCATGAGCTTCATCACAGAAATACCTCTAACTTTGTTGGAAGATGCAGCCCCTTTGGATTCTAGCTGAGGTAACGATGTCATTGCATTCAGACTTAAATTGTTTGCACTCTTGATCCACTAAGATAAGGTAATAATACCATGCAATGTCTTTCAAGGACATGGCTAATAGAAGCTAGTTCATATGCATCATACAAAGGGCTTCCACAATCCCATATTTTCAGGGTTTTCTCTTCTTCTTGTTCTTTCTCTTTTCTTTCCCTCAATTCTCTGACTTCCTTGTTCTTCATTGGGGGAGTTCTCACGCGTTTCATCTCATTGAATACGAACCAATTTCCTGATATCACCAACAACTATGTCAAGGGTGGCCAACTTCTAAGAATCGTACATTTTTAATTTGTCATTGAGTCTGGGTACGTACAAATTAGCTAGACAATTAAAGGAAGGACTTTAAATTCCTTACGTACGCTCCATTAAAACTTGGAGTTGTGTTTTTTCAAGGGAGAAAATAGCCCTTTTTTTATGATAAAATTTGTGCCTTGTAATCATTTGTAGAGTTTTGCTGTAAAAATTAATATTTGTGCCGTTCAGGGGAAAAAAATGACAACTGTGATTATTCAGTAGTGTTAATAATAATTAATTGTAACTTAAAATTAAATATGCAAGTGGGAGTAGCACGATATGAATAATGCTATGTAGTATCAGTGGTGCTTAGCACTAGTCTAGGTGGCATCTAATGTGACATTAAATGATAAGTGAAATTAAATGAATAAATAAATTAATCACTTAATTCAACTTATCATTTAATGTCACCACCTTGATATAGTGCCAAGCACCAATGGTGTTAGATAGCATTACTCGCACGATATATACTAATGCTTTTTCTAATAAAGCATCACAACCTTTTGCATTAAATTCATTCATTCATTAATCATCACTAATGTATTGGATGACAACCACACACGAATTTATAATTGTTGCACGAGTGATTGATTTTTTTTCTTTTTTTTTTTTTGCAAACTCACGAGTGCTTTGTTGATTAAAGACTCGTCAACTTTCAATTTCTATTGCAATATATCTTTGTTGATTAATGCACATATCTATTTCACAAACCCTTCAAATAAACAAATAAATAATGGAAGGTTTTTTCCCACCCTTTTCTCGCTATTCCCCAGGTTAGGCGACAAGCTTTGGAAATTTTACATCCATCTTGGGTAAAGGACGAACTTTTGCATCAATACCTCGACTTGGCTAACTATGATAGTATGACCATGGGTGTTTAAAAGTTATCTTCAACTATTTTCTTTCTCTATTCAAAAAATAATTTATCCAAATATGGAAATCAGAAATAATTTATCATTTGCAATTTTCTAGACACAGAAATCAGGCCCTCACCGATGGATATATCCGTCGGTGAATGTAAGATATCTATCGGAAATAGTCATATGTGATGGCAAGCGTTCAACCAAAAAACTGTCATGGATACCCTACTCAAGGATACTTTCGACAGAAAATAGTAGTAGCTAGTTTCGACGGCTGGTGGATCCATCGCTAATTTCCAAAATATATGGTCAACGGAAATTTTCAATGGAATAATCCATTAGAATTTTATAAAGGCTTCCAACCGTCTTTTCCATCAGAAACTTCTAACGAGTCGTTATATCAGAAGTTTCGGAAAGCTTCCTGAACACTCTATATCCATCAAAATTTTCCAGGGCAATTGTCTAAAAGTGTACACATCAGAATCTCGATCCATAATCGTACAGATCTTTCCGAATTGTACGTTTAAATTTTAAAAATCCAATCAAGACAACTAGGAAACAATTGAGAAAATTATTTACAATGGATAATGGATGAACCATACAGATGTGCAAAAGTTAATTAGTATTCAACAAACATATTGTTTGTTTATAAACAAAAAATCTGTGGTTTAACGATGCATATAAATATGTATACATATATGATAATTTACCTCTAACGTCCCTAACCTTTATGTTTGGTGTTATGGCTCCTCAGTCTTTGAGGAAATCTCTCTCGAAGTCCCATAATTTACGTCCATTTAAACCAACAAATTCTTACAATAAAAGGACAATTTTACCCGTATAATATGTTTGGGACCCTGGGTAAAATTACCTTTATTATTATATCATTATCTCTTTAAATTAAAAAAATAATAAAAATATAGGAAAATAATATCATATTTCAGCATTCTTTTGTTACTTCAAATTAGTTGTATACTCGTCCGTTGCACGGAATATAATAATTAGTAAATAAAAGCGGTGATTAATTTGAAAAACTAAATAATCACAAATTTAAACGTACTACTCAGTCACACGACGCTCTTCCGATCTCTAATATACATAAATATAATCAAATTTAAACGTACAATGTTTTCACTTGACCCAAAGCTAATTAAATTTTCATTCATAGAACAATACTCTTAAGAATGAAAATGAGAATAAGGAATTTTTTTAAGACAAAATTAATCTCATGTTGAGTATGGAAATCAAAAAATCATGAAAAAGAGAGCATATGAAATTTATATAACTCCAGAATTATCCTACACTCAAATCCTTATTCAATAAGTATTAGTACAAGATATCTTATAAGAAGACATTAGGGCGGTGATGATATTCATTCGTCAGAATGAATTCTTTTCCATATTTATTCTCCACCACATACTTCTGGAAAAACTATTCTTCGCATTTCCTCATACAATACCATATATTCTCCAAAAAAATCACTATTCAGTAAATCTATTCTAAAGTAATAAAGCTAAAGTACACACCCTCCTATTACAAAAGACTCTAGAGAGGCAATATTAAAACAAATAATAGATTTTATATGATTCATCGCTAACATTAATTTTTAACCACTTTCCATTCTAAAAAGAATTAAAAGAAATTTTTATTTTCGTTCCAAATTATCATCATAAAATATTATTATTATTGTATCTCTCAACATAAAATTTTACCAATAAACAGGTTCTCAGAAAAAACAAATCATAAATTAAGTAATACAATAAACGTTTAGCCATAGATTGTATGACATATGGTTTATCACATTGAATTAAAGTAAAATTAATTTTTGAAATTGATTTAATTTTAACTTATTATTATAACCTAAACCTCGCAAGAGACACTTAATTGAAATGAGAAAGAAGTTCCAATAACCCAAGACTTGAAATTTGTTTGTCAACTATTAGAATTTTAAAGAAATATTAAATCTTTAAAGATAGCCTAAAAACTAATAGAATAGATATATTAATCACTAATGAATAACAAATAGCATATTGTGGTTCAAATTATAGTACAGTGGATAGATACTTATATTTCAAGTAAGAAGTCTTGAGCTCGAACCACACATGCTCCTCCCCTAATTTCCCTAAAAAAAAACAAATAGCATATTATATATAAAATAAAAATATATATGAATTTTTATATATTATTAAATAAAATATAGCAAAATGTAACTAATAGATAAATCACTAATGGATTATTACTATTATTATAAAATAAAACAACCATATAAAAGTAGAATAGTGGCTATGGCGAGAAAACTTGCATATGGCCGCCGAAAGTTTTTAAGTATACCCTAAATATGTTTATTTATGCAAATTTTTTGATTAATGTTGGTAAAATAGATTATTGAAAATTTGTAGTCAAAGTGAGATGGATAGAATTGGTACAATAACGTTCATTCTAGACTGAACAACCCTAGAATTCAATTCATGCATTCTTGCAACTATTGAAAATAACAAGCAAAATATTAAAGCAGAAGTAAACTATGAACATCAGATGTAACGTGGTAGAACCCCTAAGGGAAAATCCAAGGGCCCTCTTACCACGGGAAAACAATACACTATACAGATAATGAAACTATAAGAAAAAAGGTTTTTGCAAACTCGTAAGAATACAAAAGAACAATCAGAAAAAGCAAATAAACTCCCTTATTTCTTTCTCTTGACTTGTTGATGGAGTAGAATAAAACGCCTGGGTTTTGGCTTTATTACCACTCCTTTCTTGTACTTGGTCACAACCACCTCTAGGATTAAGAACCTCCGTTCTCAACCCTTCACCAAGAAACTGATTCAAAAAACTCTCAGTTCAAAATTGTTTTAGGAAATTCCATGCATGTGAAGCATTTTCTGTCTTGCTTAACCTGAGTCAATTCTATCATGCTCAACTTTTGTACTTTAGGTAAGGCTAACTCAATATTTATCTTCGCTAATGTGATTTTCTGAAAGCCTAGTAGCACTCTCAAGTCCTTACATTTTTAACCACTTTCCTACAATGAATAGACTTCCCAAAAGTCTAAAAATAATGATCAAGAATATTCGAATTTAAACTATCAACCTTATTTCATATACAAACAATCATATAATGCCTACATTCACTGAACAAATAAATATGAAATACCGATCTATGATAAAATGATTATATCAAATAACAATCAAAACTGAATATAATTTGAAATAAAATAAAACTTATCTTTAACAATCTTTTGACAATTAAAAATCAACAGCAAAATAATTAAGTGAAGACAATAAAAAATATCGGTAAAAGTTTGCATATTTTACCAACAATCGCCCCCTTTGGCTTTACTTAGTTACAAAATTTAACCACTTTAACTTTTAATGTTGTGAACATGTGTAATGAAACAATATAACAAAAAAAGTATGCAATTACTCCCTCTCAACAAGTAATTACCACATATACATATTATTTCTTCCCCTTATTGTAATAAAGAAAAGCCAAATAATCATCAAACAATTCAAATAAATTGTAGAAGAGAAATCATCAGATATCCTACAATCATAAAAGATTATAAACTCCACATCTATCAATTAAAATATCTCTTAAAAAGTCAAATTTCTTTTCTCAATAGATGTTGATTTTCTTAACAAGTACACATGGTAGACATGAGCATCTAAGAAAAATCACGCAGACGTCAAGTATGCAGATAGAAACATACGTGTAATAAAAAATATAAATATGATTTTGTTTAAAACCAAAAAAACACTACACAAAGTTAAGTAAATTAATTCATAATTAATAGACCAACCAAAGATCTACCTATCAAAAATTAGCACACAACAAAATTAATTTTTTTCATGTTATATCCCATGTCTGTGCGAGAGGACATAATTCAATGTCATTCACATCTTCACATTTTCTTCATGACATACCAAATTGTTGGGAATTAATGTAGATTCCCCGATTACGCCCGCATAATCGTTGTTTAAGGAATTTAATGAAACAAGGGAAAAATAAAAGAACGAAGACAAATTTACAGACTATCAAAACTTTTCACTATATGATTCAAGTCGCTACAACCATATAGAATTTCACTCACCAACCCACAACCCCCAAGTATTACAAGAAAAATACTCAAGCTCTACAGCACCTAAAATTTCTACTCTTTGAACAAACCTCAAAGAGTTACAAGAAAAACTCACAAGATGCTAAGCTCGCCAATTTTTCTCTCAAAGACTCAAGTCACTCTTGTACATAAAAGAAGAGGAAAACACATCTATTTATAGGCTTTGTTTACTTGGAAGATAA
>CAVNYN010234345.1:0-25812 GCA_963692815.1 Nyctanthes arbor-tristis
AGGGTTGTAATTTTCATGGTTTTGGCGGTTTTAGACTGCACTGAGGAAGTCCAATGCCCAGCAATTTCAAATTCCATTGTTTTGGTTAAATTAAATTATTAAAAGTTGGTTTGGAAATCACATTGGACTTTAAGTTACATGTTTGATTTGAATGAAGTGTAAATGTTGTGAAAATATGTCGAGAATAACTTAAATGGTGTTTATTGGATACTAGAAATAATTTACGAATCATGTGCTTTAGTTTTAACTATAAGAGAAGTATTAGTTACATCTCAAAATATGACGATCACTAGACGGAGATAATGACGCTCTTCCGATCTATCCTGATTACTCAAGATGTAAGAAAAAGAGAAGCTCAGTATATGCTTTGGGTTAGAGATCGATGAATATAGACAGTTGATTTGTCTGTATATTTTTCTTAGTACCTCTAAATTGTGCGCATTATTGCTTCTAACCATTAAGATCGGAAGAGCACACGTCGTCGTCTAAAAATTCGAATGCACAACACACCTAAGTCCACCCCAAGAAAGTCAACATTAGAAACTAATAGACAAAAAACCAAGGTTTTCTGATTTAGGGGAAAAATTAAATCTTTCTCTTTCTCCCCGTGCTCAAGTATTGTAATCAATGAGCTAAATTGTTCAATATAGATTATATGCAAGTCTAATTGAAGCAGGATACCAAATACGAAATCAAAAGGCAACAAAAATCCATAGAGTTTTGCCCAAATTTGTGTTGGAATTGGATTCTAGCTGGGATTCAAGAGATAATTGCACTGATTTTGCGTTTTTGAATTTGAAATTTGGAAGGCGATATTTTTGGAGTGGATTGATATGAATATATTAATTTTTAAAATAAATGAAATAAATCTGTGATATTTGCATAGACGGTATAAATTAGCAAATTCACTTGATTTTAGTAACCAATTCAAACACACCTGATTTGTGCAATTGGTGAGTTTAGTTACCTGTTATCTTATAATTTTCCGTCCCAAATTATTATGCATGCCATAATAATTAGGGCTATCATAAAAAGAAAAAAGAAAAATGAAAAAAAATAGGGCAATCAAAGGACAAAATTAGTCATCTAAAAATAATATTAGATCTTATAATTAATACTAAAATGGTTTCTTAATGTCTTAAATGACAATAAATTTTATTTTATTTTATTTTATTAAAATGCTATTAATAAATGAGTAGGGACAAATAAGAAATTAGAATAAAAGTGTAGGGGCAAAATCCAAAAGGCCAATATGCAATTAGAATAAATGAACAGGGGTAAAACCATCCAAAAATGTTTCTACCCCTTATTCACTTTTACATATAGTGTGTGTGTGTATATATATAATTTGTCATGGAACTTCGTTTCTTAAATTGTTGGGTTTGAATATATTCTAGCTCAAAATGTAATCTCCTTTTGTCTCATATTCTTTAGGTAAATATAAGCGGAATCTTTAACCCGTGACAGTTGGTATTGTCTAAATGTGATAAGTAAGAAAAACATATTCTTTCTTTTGATCAATTAACTCTATATATATCTTACATTACATACACATATAACTTTCAGGGGCGGAGACAGGGCGCCGATTTACCCCTAACCCAACTATTTTTCCCCTAACCCTAACATATAAAAACATTGAATTATTTTTTTCCCTCCTTAGAGGTTTTGCCCAATTTGGGCCTAGCTAGCCAAACCTCCCCTGGATCCGCCCTGATAACTTTGAATTTATTCTTACAAGCACTGCAAGCTAGGTATTTAGCATAACTTGTAAATCATGTTGTTTATGCAAGCCACATTGATTCTCTATTTTTCCGCAATTATAAATAGACCTTAATTTGGAGCATGTCACATTCAAAGCACAAATAATATTTTACTCATTTAATTGCTTCATCACCCAAAATTATACACTATCCCAATTACGTCTTTTTTCTTTCTTTCTTTATATATATATATATATATATACACACACACACACAAATATATGACAAGAGTTCAAAAGTTCTAACTTCTATCTGGGTTTTATTTGGAGATGCGGCCAGAAGTAAGTGATCATTAGTACGTACCTTCAACCAAGCCCATCCTCTTCATTCAATTCTGTAAGTTAGTAATGCCAATATTTTGTTTAATTACTTCAACGTTCAAAAAATATTTTGTTAAGTCAAACACTCTGTATATGCATGTATATATCCCTGTAGTGCTGAATTTTGTAATGTAACCAAGAAATATGAATCGTTAATTTGTCGTTGATACTCTTGCTTGCTTGTCCTTACTCATGTCATTTTAGTTCTGTTTTAAAAAAAAAAAAAAATTCTCATGCATGCTTTCCTTTAGCAATATTGCTAATTTGTTCTTCAAAAATAGGACGTGGGAATACATTTAGAGTGGTATGATCCACTAACATTGTTCTTGAAAATTGTACTGAGGCAAGCAATATTGTTAGAGGGGAAAAATCATCAAATTAGTAAGAAGTATATATAACTAAAAAAATTGATTGATGTTGAGGTGAGCGTGAACGACTTTTGTGAAGTACAACGGTGGGTCGAGTGCTATGGGATCAGGATGACATACTTAAGAGCATAGTAGTTTTACAGTCTATTGTTAAAAAAAAAAAAAAAATTAACTTTGCATATAAAAAATTTTAATTTAAACCCTAATATATTTTTATTAAAAAAAATTATGTGCAAAGGGAGAAAAACTTGTAAGATGAACATTAAGTTGTGTTTGATTCACTTTATCAAAACACATTATAATCACATCTACTACTGATTTGACTACTAATTTGACAACTACTCATTTATAACCATAAATTTCAAACTTTCATTAAATATACACCACTCATTTCACTTAATTATAATTTTTCTTTATAAGTTAATCAACATAATGAGAATCAAACAACCACTGATTGGGTTTTTTTCCCCCTTCAAATTTCCCTATTTGCAACCTACTGAATTGGCCAATTAGAAATGCTACTAATAATGACACACAAAAAGAAAAATAATTTGAAGTTGAATAACTTCTATAATAAATAAAAACAAGTGTTGCATAAAGGATATTAATACAAAGTGAAGAAATAATATAAGGACAAAATAGTAGGGGTGAGGTCACCTCTCCATAAAATTTTTGTAAAATAGTAAGCATGTATGCGTTGTATGTTTATATAAGGACTGATGGGATGTGTAATAGATTTGAAGTGATAATATTGTTTTGAAAGTTATAATTTAAAGGAAAAAACTAAAATAATTAAAATAATAGGCATACGAACAAAATTGTAGAAAGACGACAACTACGAGCAACTTTGTCACCGTAGCAAAATGGGGGATCGGATAGGTTAGTAGGCGACGCAGTGAACACATAAAGAGAACCAAATATGTAAGAATGATGATGATGATGATGATGATGATGATGATGATGATGATGATTGAAGTAAAAAATCACTGCTCAGCTTTTGAATATTTATAATTTTTACTAATCGAGCTGGTTTATAAAAAGTTGCCAAACCCACATGGTAAAGAAGATCATTGTAATATCTGACCTCATAAATTGTTTCCAGAGTGCACTTTAAAATGGAATCCGTGGTTAGCACTACCATTGAAGTCACACTGAACAAACTGCTTGAATTCGCCTCTCAAGAGTTCAATCTTGTATGGGGTTTCAATGAGGACTTGAAAAACTTCAAGAAATCATTGAAAATGATCCAGGAAGTGCTGAAAGATGCTGAAAGGCGCCAAATTGATGACGGAGCCGTCAGACTCTGGCTCAAGGACCTTGAAGATGTTGCATTTGATGCTGACAATGTCTTGGATGAAATTCAATATGAACATTTGCGTCATAAGATAGAGATCCAGAACCAAATTAAGCGAAAGTGGTGCTTAAACGTCTTCTTCTGTTCCCCTCTTGCATTTCGGTGGAGAATGGCTCACAAGATCAAGAATGTTAATGCTCGCTTGAAGAGAATAAACGACGAAGCTGATCGCCGTGGCTTCGAGAGGAGAGCAGTAGAATCTGCTATTTATCATCCTCAAGTCCGTGAAACTGACAGCACATCTGTTGATCCGATTTTTGTTGGAAGAGGAGCTGAAGTGGAAGATCTAGTGAAGCAAATTACCAGTCCCATCAGCAATGTTATCTCGATCCTTCCCATTGTTGGTATGGGAGGGATTGGCAAAACAACGTTAGCTCGCTGCATCTACAATCATCCAGACATAGAGAAACATTTTGATGAAAAAATTTGGGTCTGCGTGTCAGAAAACTTCGATGTTGTGAAACTCCTTAAAAGGATTATGGAGTCGTTAAAACAAAATTTTAATGGAGATAACAAGCAAGGCATTGTGGACAAGATAAAAGAGAAATTGAAAGATAAAAGATACGTGCTTGTTCTTGACGATTTATGGAACGAAAAGCAAGACTATTGGGATGAGTTCAAGAATACTCTCCTCGGAGTAAGCTCTAGTAAAGGAAATGCCATCATAATCACCACCCGCAGTCACAACGTGGGGTTGATTGCCAACCTGAATAATCATTATCGCTTGAAAAAACTATCTGATGATGATTGCTGGTCCATAATTAAGGAAGTTGCATTTGAAGGTAAAGACGAATTAGATTCAGAGCCCTTCCATACGACTGGTAAGGAGATTGCCCACCAATGCAAAGGTTCGCCATTAGCAGCAAAGATGATTGGGGGAGTATTACGAGGGAAGAGAATAGATGTATCCGATCTCTTAATTAGAGAGAAAGGGCCTTCAGACCTTGCAGATGAAGAGAATAATGTGGGTCAAGTCCTGAAGATAGGTTTTGATCGTTTACCTTCTTCAGCACTTAAACAATGTTTTGCCTATTGTTCAATCTTTCCCAAGGATACAGAGATAGATAGAGAACAAATAATTCAATTGTGGATGGCAGAAGGATTTCTTCCAAATAATACAGGAAGCGATATGGAGACTTTGGGCAATGACTTTTTTAATATTTTGCTGCAACATTCTTTCTTGCAAGAGCCCAAAGAGGACGAGTGCGGCAATATCATATCCTGCAAGATGCATGATCTTGTTCATGATCTTGCAAGCTCAGTGTCAGAATCGAAAAGATCGGAAGAGCGTCGTGCAGATCACACTGGAGATGACATCTTGCCACAAGTTCGATACCTTACAATAATACAAGGGAGACGCAATTTACTGGAGATCTCAAAAGAGCAAAAAAGTCATGTACGCACATTGAATTCCGTCGATACAGGATCCAAAAATTTGCAAGACTTCAAAAACTTGCGTGCTCTGCTTCTAAGGCCAACGGAAGAAGATTTGACCTCAATCCCTCAGTTGATACATTTAAGATATCTTTTGTTGTCAGATGATTACATGACAACATTGCCAGATTCTCTTTTGAAGCTTTACAACTTGCAAACTTTGGACGTTAAGGATTGCTCCCTTATTGAAAAGTTTCCAGAGAAGCTACATGAGGTGACTAGCTTGAGGCATCTTTGTTTTGATGGTGATAAGGATTTTCCTATGCCACCTCATATTGGAAGGTTGACTTCTCTCCGGACCTTACCATTTTTTAATGTGAGCAACAAAGAAGGATGCCGAATAGAAGAGTTGGGATATTTAAAGAATCTTGGAGGCAAGCTAGAGATACGTAATCTTGAGTTGGTAAATGACAAAGTAGAAGCGGAGAAGGCTGATTTGGGTGGAAAGCGAAATATATTCAAGCTAAAGTTTTCTTGGAGTGAATCAGATGAAGGCAATAGCAGTGTCTCAGAGGGTAAAACAGGTAATGAATACGTAAACACAAACAACATCAATGATGAGAGCGTGCTCGACGGCCTCCAACCTCACTCAAAATTAAAGAGCTTAAAGATCGAAGGTTTTAGAGGTGAAAAATTTCCAGGCTGGACTATGAAGATGTTGAAACTTGATAACTTGATTGAGATTGAGTTTGCAAATTGTTACTCTTGTGAAAAAGTCCCAATGCTTGGGCACTTACCACTCCTCAAGCGTCTACGGTTATATATGCTGATTAGTGTAAGAGTAATAGGACCGGCATTTTATGGCACCGGTGATTGCAGCTCAACTAGCGGGAATGAAAATAGTCAATGTAGAGGAGTATCATTCCGGTCACTTGAACGTCTTTCAATCGAGGAAATGCCGGAGCTAACAGAGTGGGCAGAAGCACAACCATGTGGAGTGCAGGTATTTCCTCGCCTTCAATATTTGAATATTGAATATTGTCAAAACCTGAGGAAATTACCGGATTATCTATACAGTCTTGAGTCCCTTGAGATATTGAAGATAATGGATTGTCCGAATCTGGAATCGGTGCCAGATCCTCCAATTAGCCTCTCTTCTCTTGGAATGTTATCAATTACAGACTCTGACAAACTAATTAGTCTGGCAAGTGAAATGTTAAAATCCTGCACGTCTCTACAGGAGCTAACATTGTTCGACTCCATGAATCCCACTTCGTTTCTGAAATTGTTTGGGATATCGGGCTGCAATTACAGCTTAAAAAAACTGATAGTTTGGTTCTCAGAGGAGTTCGCTCCATCTCTGGACATGTCAGAGTCCGGCGACTACCAGTACTTTACTTCCCTTGAGATTTTATGGTTATACAGTCGGCATAATTTGGGCTCACTGCCGGATCAATTTCGGCATCTCACTTGCCTGAGAGAATTGACAATTTATGGTTTCGGAATAGAGGCACTACCCGATTGGCTCGGGAATTTGTCATCTCTCCGAGTATTAGAGGTATATAAATGTAAAAACTTAAGGCGTCTGCCCTCTCAACAAGCTATGCAACGACTCACCAATTTAAATACAGTTTATATTGGAACTTGTCCACTGTTAGAGGAGACGTGGCTCAATGTTGATTTTGTGACAGACCGTTAGAGGAGTCGTGGCCGAATGTTGCTTATGTGAAAGTAAGTATTTTTGTTAAATTAGTACTTTAGTTTTTCTTTTTTTAACGCTGCTATTTTAACATGATTTTCATGATGCAGATATAAAAGATTCTATACTGTCGCAGTCCAAATGAAAGGAGCAACTCATTTACCAAGATTAATTTTCTAGGTATATCGTTAAGGAGAAAGGCGATTATTGATTTGTCAACTGTAGAGATTGAAGGTCGTCATTTGCTCTTGTAATTAAGAACCGTCAAACTATTTCTATTTCCTTAGTAGACTTTTGTATGAATAAACTCTCAGTGGTTGAGTCTCTCATCTCAGTAATATTAAAAAGAGGATAATGATCATGTGGTTTCAATAGTACAAATCTCTAGAATTTGCTTAATTTGTTGAGCGCGCACTCTTTGATAACATGGACACCATGTCTCTTAAAACATTGTATCGCCATCATTTTATAACAATCATTAATTAATATGTTATGGAGAATACAAAGGTGATTCTTCCAGCACCAAAACATCCATTTTATTTTCTTGGTTTGGAATTTTATCGAGTGGACTACAGCGTTGTATGTATCAATGATTGAGTTGATATATCGAATTTGCCTATTAATGTTAAACCTTTTTTTTTTTTTGGTTGCAAACTTAACTTTTATTTTATCTTATTTTAATTTTCTTTTGAAAATCGTTACTTGTTTAACTCCCAACTGTTTTTCTTTAAAATATATTCGTAACTGCTTTTTGCTTATGCGGAGATGAATCAGGTACGGTTTCTTCACTCCGACCGTCCAAACGGAAAGAGAGCATATGTATGGAGTTCCTGAGATTAATTGGAGTTACTAGTAATTAATTATTGTTACGTTATCGTGTTTTGTGGCTTTTTTTTAGGGGGAGTTTTGCAAAACTAGCACCTAACTTTTAATTCATACAAAAGTTAGATTTCTTTTAGGGTTATTACAATGACTTTATATTTAAATAAAATATAATAAACACGGTATATACATTATATAGGCCTACATCTCATTTATATAGTTCACTTTTCCATTTTTATTTGTCCAAACAACGAAAAGCCACATGTATTGACAAAATTAGCAAGAAATATTTATATTTACGCATAAGGCAAAAGTTAACACCCAAATAGACGCAAATACCCCTTAAATACCCGGGTTCCATTTAATGGAAGTATCTTTCCTTTAGTGCACTTTGATGTAACGGTTGATACGTGCCAAAAAAATGTGAAACTTTTTACGTAAGCTTTTGAAAATAAAACTAGAACCATGAATCATTGAATAATAAGCTAAGCAACTCATTATAAATTTCTGGTGTTACGTTAAGAGCAACGGATTAGGTGGATATTTGATATTTAGTAGGTAGATGTGTTCATGTATTTATAAATTATCATCTCAATGTAAAAATACCAACTAGATTATAAATCACTATCCAATCTAAATAAATAACACTACTCTTTCAAAATTTTATACCAAATAATCTTCCTTCATTTTTGAAAATCCATTTTTAAAAATATATGAAAGGAAACAAATAATTAATATCTGAAGAAATAAAAAAAATTAAATACAATCTCATCTCTCCAGTAAAAGAAATTATCTTTAGCAAACTTGGTTTTGTCATACATTGGAGGATGGCAAAGTCAAATGCACCGCCTAACAGATCCATGTACAAAATTAATTTATTAATTAATTAAAAATGACTAATCACAGTCGACGGTCGAATGCCTTGCGCAGAAGACAGATTGATGAGTGATGACCTCTTCTTCACATGTTTTCGATCAAAACAAGTTTGTATATAAATATGAATATCATCTCCGACTTTGAATACCCACAACTCCCCTGCTCTATACGTTTACTGCATCAGCTCTCTCTCTCTCTCTCTCTCTCAACTGACGCAATCAACAGAATGGATTCTGTGGTTAGCACCACCATTGAAGTTGCACTGAACAAATTGATTGAACTCGCCACTCAAGAGTTCAATCTCGTATGGGGTTTCAAAGAAGACTTGAAAAACTTCAAAAAATCAATGCAAATGATCCAGGAAGTGCTGGAAGATGCAGAAAACCGCCAAACTGATAGAGCCGTCAGACTCTGGCTCAAGGAACTTGACGATGTTACCTTTGATGCTGACAATGTTTTGGATGAAATCCAATACGAACATCTGCGTCATAATATAGAGATCTATAACCAAATTAAGCTAAAGGGGTGCTTGAACGTCTCCTTCATTTCCCGTCTTGCGTTCCGGCTCACAAGATCAAGGACGTGAGTGCCCACTTGGAGAGGATAAACAGAGGAGCTATTTACCATGCCTTAGCAAAGAGAGCTGCAGTTGCTGATATTCATCATCCACATGTCATTGAAACTGACAGTATAACTGCTGATCCGGTTTTTGTTGGAAGAGAAGATCATGTGAAAGATTTGGTGAAACAGATCACCATTCAGGTCGACGACGTTTTCTTGGTCCTTCCCATTGTCGGGATGGGTGGGATTGGGAAAACAACTTTAGCTCGTCATATCGACAATCATCCAGACATAGACAATCATTTCAATAAAAAGATTTGGGTGTGGGTCTCGGAAAATTTTAATGTTTTGGAACTCCGTAAAAGGATTATGGAGTTGTTAGAAGGAAATTCCAGTGGAGATAGCAAGCAAGCCAGTGTGAAAAAGATCAAAGAGAAATTGAAAGATAAACGATACTTGCTTGTTCTCGACGATTTATGGAACGAGAAGCAACAATACCGGGATGATTTCAAGAATACTCTCCTTGGAGTCAGTTCTAGTAAAAGAAATGCCATCATCATCCCCACCCGTAATCATAAAGTGGCCTCAGTTGCCAACCTGAATAATCATCACATCTTAAAAAAATTATCTGATGATGATTGTTGGCACATAATTAAGAAAGTGTCATTTGAAGGTGAACACGAATCATATTCAGACGCTCTTCCGATCTTAAGAAGATTGCTCACCGATGCAGAGGTTCGCCATTAGCAACAAAGATGATGGGGAGTGTGTTACCAGGGAAGGAAATAAATGAATGGAAGTCAATCAAAACGGAAGGGCCTTCATGTAACATCCCAGAAAATTTAACTTCAAACTAAGCTACATAGTCGACGATGATGGTATAATTGCTCGAATTACATTGGAAGACCCTGAGATCATCGCTTAAATGCCAATCAAAGAAAGAATAAG
Source organism: Nyctanthes arbor-tristis (assembly GCA_963692815.1). Lineage (NCBI taxonomy): Eukaryota > Viridiplantae > Streptophyta > Magnoliopsida > Lamiales > Oleaceae > Nyctanthes > Nyctanthes arbor-tristis. The sequence continues at coordinate 10,083 of CAVNYN010234345.1, forward strand.
ATTCTTGATTGCAGAAAAATCAAAGTATAATGACTTAATTACATGATAATATAAAGTATAAAGATTTCTAGAGCAATAAACGTGCGAACCTGATTTTCCACATCACCCCCTGAAGTGTACAGTGCCATGTCGCGTCACGTGTCGCAATGTGATTAGCGAAACTCAAAGGTTTATTAAAACTAGCTAATTTTCAACTATTATAAATAGGTGATTGGGTTCTCAATCTTCCAAACGCCTAACCAACCTCCTTTCTTTCCCAAAACTCCCAAAAAAACTCGTCCAAAATTAATAATAGTGAAAAAATACCAATAAAAACCTACCAAAATACATATTTATCTTCTGAAAAAGGCTCCTTGTCGTATATAGATAGATTCTAACTCGAAAATTTAGCTTTAATTGAGGAATATCAAGGCTTTAATGACATTTGTCCATTTGAAATTATTCGAGAAATCTTTGAGGTGAGTAATGCATGTCTTGGCTCTCTCTCCCCCTCTCTTGATACGCATGTTTAAATGATTTTGGTATTCTCTGTGAGTAGCACATGTATTAGTTCTATCTCTTTCGGCTCTCCCTCTCTCTTTTGGGAACTCGTACCTTCCTTTAATTGTATTTGACCTTTGATGATTGACGGTACACTATTATTTTGGATAAAACATTGTTGCTTACTCTTGGGCTTCGCTAATGGTGTTGTCTACCCGTTTTGCATTGCTTTGTGGTAATCTTTGTGGTATTATGACATTGTTATGTGGTTTTGGTCATTTTTTATATTTGTATCGTATGACTTACAGGTAGAAGCTAAAATAGTGATGTACTCAATCTTTGTATCTTTGTGTCTTTGTTAACTTGTGATTCTTCTTGTATTGTTTTGCGTAGGCTAATACATTTTGTTATTCAATGAATACTTTGTACTCACTCTCTATTTTCTACAATTCTGTACGTATTGAATTTAGAGCTTTATGACCGGATCGTCCCAAAAGTAGAAGAGATACATTTATGTGATCGAGATTTCAGTGTGTGGTCGAGGTTTCATTGTGGGTATCCCACAAAACACTTAATTATCAAAGTGCGCAGCGAAAGTATCTCAATACCTTTAAATTGTATTTGTAAAGTCTCTCCTTCGATCTTAAATTGAGATATATATTCAAACGCTTCTGCTACCGATATTTCGATATAGTATGTTAATAGATTTGGGGGCGTGACACTTCAACTACTGAAAATGATGAGAACAATTTGGTGCAAGTTCTAAAGATAAGTTTCGATCATTTACCTTCTTCAACACTTAAATAATGTTTTGCGTATTGTTCAATCTTTCTCATGGATACAAAGATAGAGAGACAACAGATAATTCAGTTGTGGACAGCGGAAGGATTTCCTCCCGGAAGCGATATCGAGACTATAGGCAATAACGTTTTTAATACTCTGCTGCAACATTCCTTCTTACAAGAACCCAAAAAGGACAAGTATGGCAGCATCATATCCTGCAAAATGCATGATCTTGTTCATGATCTTGCATTCTCAGTGTCAAAATTGAAAAGTTATAATGTCGTTAAGGATCATACCAGATATGGCATCCCGCACAAGTTCGATAGCTTGCAATACAATGGAGACATGATGAACTGGAGATCTCAAAAGAGCACAAAGGTCATGTGCGCACATTGAATTCCAATTATTATGCAGGATGCAAAAATTTGCAAGACTTCAAACACTTGCGAGCTCTACTTCTAATGCCAAAGCAAGAAGATTTGACCTCAATCCCCAAGTTGATACATTTAAGATACTTTGGTTAGATTATTATTATTATTACAATAATAATAAAATGAGGTTGCCAGATTCTGTTTCGAAGCTCCACAACTTGCAAACTTTGGACGTCAGGGGCTGCCACCTTGAAAAGCTTTCAGAAAAGCTATATGACTTGATTAGCTTGAGGCATCTTCATTTCAAGGGTCTTGAAGATTTTCCTATGCCACCTCATATTGGAAGGTTGTTTTGTCTCCAGATAGTACCATTTTTTAATGTGAGCAACAAGGAAGGATGTTGAATAGAAGAGTTGGGATATTTGAAGAATCTTGGAGGCAAGCTGAAGATACGTAATCTTCAATTGGTAAATGACAAAGCAGAAGCGGAAAAGGCTGACTTGGGTGGAAAACCAAATATATTCAAGCTAAAGTTTTCTTGGAGTAAATCTAATGCTAAAGGCAATAGCAGTGATGAGAGTGTCTCTGAAAGTAAAACAGGTAATGAATATGCATACGCAAACAACATTAGAGATGAGAGCGTGCTTAACGGCCTTCAACCTCACCCAAATCTAAAGAGCTTAAAGATCAAAGGTTTTAGAGGTAAAAACTTTCGAGCCTGGACTATGAATACGTTGACTGTTGGTAACTTGATTGACATTCAGTTGACAAATTGTCTTCCAGATGACCTAATTTTCAAAAATCAGAAACTTACACTTTTTGATTTATTCGAGTGTCCAAAATTGACTCATATTCTTCACTTTGATCTTCTCTTCTTCAACAGTTGATGATTCGAGGATGTGAAAACCTGAGGGAGGGAATTACCGGATGATCTATAATACAGCCTTGAGTCCCTTGAGACATTGTTTATAAATGAATGTCAGAATCTGCAATCAGTGCCAGATCTTCCAATTGGCCTCCTCTCTTCCCTTCGAATGTTGTCAATTACGGACTCTGATATACTACTTAGCATGTCAATCAGTGCCAGATCTTCCAAAATCCTGCACGTCTCTACAGGACCTAACGCTGTCCAACGGCAAAAATCCCACTTCCATTGTTGGGGATATCAGGACGCAATAACAGCTTAAAACAATTGACAATTTGGTTCTCAAAGGAGTTCACTTCATTTCTAGACATGTCCGACTCCGACCACAACCAATACTTTAAATCCCTGGACAGTTTACGGTTATATGGTCTGCAGAATTTGGGCTCACTACCGAACCAACTTCGGCATCTCACTTGCCTGACAGAATTAAACGTTTATCTTTTTGGAATAGAAGCATTGCCCGATTGGCTCGGGAATTTCTCATCTTTCCAAAAACTGTTAGTAGGGGATTGTAAAAGGCTAAGGCGTCTGCCCTCTCAACAAGCTATGCAACAACTCACCAATTTACAACAAGTTAAAGTTTTTCATTGTCCCTTGTTAGAGAAGACGTGGCCGAATGTTAATTATATGAAAGCAAGTATTTTTGTTAAATTGCCTTAGTTCTCATTTTTTTTTTTTAAACACTGCTATTTTAATTTGTTTTTCATTCATAATGCAGTGGCCGTGAAGGATTTTATATCTTCGCAGGCCAAACCGAAAGCAGCATATCAAGTACCAATATTAATTTTCTAAATACATCGTCAAGGAGGAAGGCAATTATTTATTTGTCTACTGCAGGAGATTGAATGCCATCATTTGCTCTTGTAATTAAGCACCGTCAAACTAATTCTATTTCATTAGCAGACTTTTGTATGAATAAATTTTCAGTTGTTGAATCTCTCAGTAATGAAAAGAGGATAATGATCATGTGGTACCTTGTTTAAGATTTATTTTTCCCTATAAGATTTTCAGGGATTTTTTCTTTTCTTTTTTTTTTTTTATTTTTTTTTGGAGAGAAACCAAATGCATCATTCCCATCTTGAATGTTCTTACAATCCGGACAGGGCGGGTGGAAGCTCAAACTGATAAAATGCAGCATGAATCTTGTCGTCCTGAATATTTAAAGATTGAGAATTGTAGAAAATTGACTACTACTCCCAAGTCATTTCCCGTCTCTGATTCTCTCAAAGGATTGAGAATTCATGAAGTTGAATGGGTTTGGATGCGTAGCTAAGTGAACTGAATTTTTTTTTTTGTTTGGGTCAAAATAGAGTTTGGTTCATTTCAATACATGTTCAACGGCACAATATACTTGAAATTCCTCTGACTTATTAGACTCAACAGGTTGGTCAAATTGGGCTTCATTGCCAAAACAAGCGTTAGCATCTTACTGCCCTGAAAAACTATATAGAGGTGTTGTTGGAATTGAAGCGTCGCCTGATTATTTGGGGGGTTTGTTGTCTCTTGAAGAATTAATCATATTGAATTGTGGCACGGCATCAATCATCATTGATAAGCAACTCTTTATTGCATTTATTACTTTGTCAGTAGAGGGGCATGATTGTCAATTTTTTGTCAAAGAAAGCGCATGTCTGTGCTGTATCATCGGCAGTAAGAATTGAAACAAGTGAAATTCTATTTGAGGGATCCTTTTGGATTTTTTCCTATAGGTTTCGAGCGTATTTGAACTTCGAAGTAAATTTTTCACATATGGTCCATATACTTCTACTACCTTTGTCCCATAAAGATAGTTTTGTATTTTTTTTATCCATCTCAAAATATAAGTCCCTTTCTTTTTTGAAACTGTAGCTCAAAACTTGAAATATTAGTTTTTTTATATGCTCCTATTTAATAGGTATTATTATTACTAAACAGAATATAAATAAAATTATTAAAATAGAATAGTTAATAAATGAAAAAGTTATGATTGAAAAATGATCTTAAATTTGCTTTTCTAATAATATTTAAACGAACTTTTATTAATCTCTATAAAAATAAATAGAAATTGGGCTATTTTTATAAGACGGAGATACGATCTCAATCTTTATGAAAATTAATAATAGTCATCTAAACTGGCTTCCTAGGTCTTCTATGAAATACTTGGAAAGAGGCTCCTTTTCTTATGGCCTCTTTTTTGTATGACTTTAGATCATTTGAATGAGCAATAAATTATTTCTCTCACGGCCTCGTTACACGTGTGGGCGAGCATGGTTCTTTCAAAGCTCGCTTTTAGTGGTCAAAATGGATAATCTATTATGAGAGTCATTGAACTCTATATTTTATTAAAAAAAACTACCGAATCCGGCTCTTGTATGATGTATCTCACTTAGCTTTCCCAACTCAAAAATATGGTCTACATATATCCAAAATTTGACAAAGAGATCAACTATTAGTTGGGTGCTCATATCGAGTATTTAATTAATTTTCTTTGAGCAGACAAATTATAAGAACTGTAAAAGATTTAATAGTTTTATCTTGAAAATCAATAAACGTTAAATACTGTCATTCTTAAGCGCCATTTGTTAAAATCAAGCATTATCCCATGTCATCAACTTCCTGCCAAACTGTCAATGACCAAGTATCAGTGGAGGTGAACGTCATACGCCAGCTGATTTTACCTTCAGTTAAAGGGTGCTCTTAATACATTCTAGTTTCCCACAAGTCCAAACGACATTATGTTTCGCCAAGTTCTTAAAGGAAATATTCATTTCCGAACACGTTTGAGCGAATTAGTTTTTCTTTTAACTTCAAAAGAAGTTGCTTACTATAGACTTCAGGTAAATCACTTTCAAAATAAATCACTTATCGTAAACATCATGGTGCCTTGATCTCCTGTCTATCGAAGGGGGCATCAAAGTTTATGACTGTTCGAGGACTACATAAAGGAAAAATCACAGTATAGCCTAATAAGACCATGTCGACATTGAGGGATGCATAAGACCACTTGAAAACAAAAAAAAAAAAAAAAAGGAGAAGAAAAGAAGAAGAAATCTGTGTATAGCCTAGTAAGACCATGTTCAGATATTGCAAGACATCCCACGAATAAACTGTCCAATATCAGGCTATCAGGTGATTACAATTACTCAAAACTTTTGATACTCCACAAATGTGAGTTACAAATGTTTAAGCTTCTCTTCTACGAGTTCAATGCAACGGTGTAGAACAAGCTCAACAGGGTTCAAGGTGCATATTGTATCACATGTCAATGGACTGTACTCCCTCTGGCTTTCTGCCACAGTTCCTGCAAATAATGTGCGCAGTGGGAGAAGCCATTCATTTAGGGCCTTCCGCAAGTTGTCCTTGGACAGTATGCCAGTATAGTTGGAATTCCCTGTTTCCATCAGAAAGGAATGCGTCAAATCTCATGACATGAAATTCTTAAAACACATCTGATGGGACCCTTATAAAATGTCAAAAGTGATTCACCATATGAAAAGAATATATGCAATTTATGTATTCGACATACGGCAAGGAATCAAAACAACCGTCTTTACCTGCTGATTCTGTAATCAATAAAAATCTGTAGAAATTAAGGGCAGACAAAACCTGCAGCATATCAAAAGCATAAATGTATTACTCTAGTGAAAGAAAGTTCATTCAACATGAAGCAGTTACACTGGTTGAGTGAGATACACAAACTACTAGCTTCATTTAATAAAAAAGAAAGAATATTACCGCATACATCCTAGTAATATATCTATTTTGTCAAATAATTAAAAAGACCACACCTGGTGTGTTCTGATTAAAACCCGAATACAAATATTAATAGATGATCATTTGTTCAATAACTTTCTGAAGATACAAGAAAAACTTACTGCAGAGCTTAAAAATTCTTCAGATTTTCACTGAAAGCATTATTGAATCCTCTATTTCAATGTACCACAAAAATTTGTGAAATAAATATTGAGTTTCAGAACACCAAGGCCTTCTATGGAATTGACTCTTTAAGAATCAATTCTTTCCAAGTTCCATTCACAGCCACATTCTTTAAAATATCAATTTTCACATTACTACATATTACTACTTAACCAAACATTCTCCAAAAAGATACTTTTCACGAAATCAATTCTCAAAAATTAAAATCATATAGCGTCTAAGAAAATGACAAATTTTCTTCAGCAATGACGGGACGGAACTGCTTCTGAACGGTATCAACGTACATCTGAGAAGCATTATTTTCCATCTCTCAGAAAGCAATTACTTCAAGACCTGAGCAGTTACCCTAGGAGCTATGAACTATAAGAAAAGGGACTATTGCATTTTGATAAATATATTTTCAAAAATTAAGCTCTAACCTTGGTTTAAAGAATAACAAGAATAAAATTTATGTTACAATTCTTATATGGACTTCTTCATAAAGTCAATGCACTAAGGTCTTCCCGAGCATGTATAATGGGTTACACATTAAAATGGTTTTTGCAAAAACAAAAGGGACATTATCATGTAGAAAGCAAAAGTTTTGGCTGTAATGGGGCTGTGTGAACAAAAGCGGAATATGGCTGAAAGAAGATGCTAAGAAGTTTCAGAGGCTTTTAGCATCCTCACAGAATTCTAATAAAAAGGATCATGGGTGTCTCTTAATTATTCTCAGTTAGAAATGCATACTTCATTTTATTTTATACCATGCCATCCTCTAAATAGGTATAGTTAAGATTCAAAAGTTAGTAAAATACCATTTCTTATCAACATAAAGCCACCAATACAATCAAATAATGATTCAGAAAAGCTAAGTTGTAATGGAGCTATTCAGAGATGAATTACTCTGAATAATTATAATGCAAACAGTGATAACCAAGAATTTTGTTTTCCATCAAAGAAAAAGGGTGTTTGTCATTTTTCATTTACAGCTTGCTCGACATTATATCAAACTTACTTGTAAACAACATTTTCTTCCTTATTAGTCATGAAAGAGGAAATTCAGTATAATCTTAATGATTTTGAAACAAAACGGATGTACATGTATTACCAAAATAACCAATTTACATACAAGTATAACTGACCAATAAATGGTCAGATATACTTCATATTTTGACAGAATCACTGGAAAGTAATAAAATTAAAGTGTTAGCACCTTAAACATTGCCCTTTGCCCTTCAGCAACAACTTAAGATACAGTGAAAATATAGTTCAAAATATTAATAACAAAGCAAACAACCCAAAACAAAGAATTTCCATCATCCAGGATCAATATTATCTGAACATAGGTAAATTAATGGAAATTTTTGAAAAGGGAAGATCCATCGTGGTCAGGATTGCTTTAAAAGTTTTCTTTAGATTCATAATCAACCTCTACCTGTTGTCAAATTTTGGGGCATTTATTTGAAACTAAACCACCAGAAATACATCTTTCAGAAACTAACAAATTCATCTCAAAGTTTCACTTTAAATGAGAGGAAAAATGAAGGGGGAAAAAGTAGCTCACTTTATTTGTTAGCATCCAAACCATCTAGGTTCTTAAAGGTAAACCAAAGAAGCAAAAATTCTGTGAATAAAAAACGATGAGGAAATGTGCAATAATGTGGACACCACAAACATTAATGGCGATAGAGTAGTTGGACACTCCACCTTTAGAAAATTAAAGACAAAGAAGCATATGTATTCTATAAATAGTCCTAAACAAGCCGCTTGACATGTCTATCGTTTCACCTACATGCACATTTTTAATAAAGCATGAAGAAACCTTTGACCCACAAAATAAGATTCTAGAGGATATTAAAACAAGGAAGCCTATATGCACACGCACGGCGCACACGTACACACGTTCACAGAGACACACGCAGAGACACAGACAAAATCAGCATCCTCTCATTTTCTTGTTACTGCATATTATTTTCAAGTGAAAAACAGTAAAGAATGTTCTGATAACACAAGATTTAGAATCTCGACCAATTAGTGCCCCTGAAAAAATTGTATTGAAGTTCTTGAGAGAGAGTGAGAGGTATTTACTGCATCGCTGTACTCCGGGAGGGATGGAGGTCCACCCTCTGGAGGCCTTAGAACAAACTCCACCAACTCAAGAACCTGTGGACTCCAAAATGATGTTCTTTCATGGACTTCCCCTTGCGAGAAGGCATCACCTGGTAAAATTCTTTTGGTGTTCTCCATGTTCATTCCCCCTCTAACACAATCTAGACGTATAGCAATCTATAAAAGAATGTATTAGCAGCAACTACTACAAAATTTTTACTCTAAGGCCTAAAACAAATGATGATATATTGGGATCACTAAGGACAGCCTACCATGGAAGAAGAGTTGCAATTCTTTATCAAGGACTTTAAGACATCAAATCTCAGAGAACTTGGAATATCTTCAAGCACCTGTGTTTTGTGTAGTGGATTAAATGACAATGGAATATACAAACTGAATTCATAATATTGTTTTTATGTTTTCATTGAACGTTAACACTCACAACATCTTACATCTTTTACCTTTTTGAACAGGCTAAAAGAATCTTTCCTTAATGCAGCATCTGATGCATACATGATGACCATTTCAATTGCCTGATAGTGAACAATGAATTTATATTTAGATAATGTGAATAAAATGTTAAGAAACTCAAGTGATCACAATGCACTACCTGCAGACCAGTATACATAGTCGGCATATATGCTGAGTAGTCCACATGACAATCATAGGAGTGTGATGTTATTCCATCCATGATGCAAATAAGGTATTTGATTGCAAATTTCTTCAGTTCCCATGGCAAACTGATGCATAAGAATATATGCTTCAACATGCCTATTGCTTGCCATCTACTAGACCAGTTACCTTGAAGTTCACTATTGATGGCAGCCAAATCAGTTTTGGCAGCTAAAGCAACCTCATTAGACTTGTAACTCCAAATAACTGAATTGGTGATTGACGAAAAAATAGTTGAGGTAATTAGGTGAGTATATTAATTATGGAGGACCAATAACATCAACTAGAAGAAGAAATGATGATCAAGTAGCGACCTGCAAGTGCTGCTCCGAGTTTAACTTGAGAAAAGCATTTCATATAATCGTCGTCGTCTTCTGATCATCAATGAAAAACAGGACTAAATTGCCAGAATAACAGGTAGTATATCTACTTTCAAGCAGTAAGATATGCAAACACAATGAAAGAGGATGAATAATTATAAGCAAATCATGTTAATTTACCTCCAAAGACTTGTTGTGAGAGAATTTCAAGCTCATGCCCCATTATCAAACTAATGTATGATATTTCACACTGTTGAAGGAAGTGACATAACCGTAAAACCAGGCGGAGACGGCTTGAAATTTTACTTTCCAGGTCACTTGAAACAAGAGCCTGTACATCAGCGATGATTTACTATTATAAAGATGGCATCAAAATATTAAAAACTGAACTAAAAACAGTTGAAAACAGAATTTCACTTTGGCAAGAAATGTGCACCATAATCTGCAAGAGATAAAGGCCAAATAAAGCACGGAGTTTACTGCTGTCCTTGCCTTCCTGTCAAGAGAGTGCAGAATAGTTCATAAGAACGTAGCAGAAGTACAAGATTACAATAACGAAGTAGCATAAGCAGTGAAGCATACCAACTTCACACGAACTTCTTGGATAGAGTTGGCAATGTCAATTGCCTTATAGAACAATTCCTCACAATCTATAACTGCATCATCTGACTCAGAAGACCTGCTCTGGAAGACATTAAGAATGACAGGAACTGCAGTTTTTACTTGATCATACTGCCGCCTTCGAATGGAAACAAGAACTGGAAAAAGAGAGCAAATATGAATGGTTTATCCTGTCAATGGAAGGATCGCTAGTCTCTAAGTTTTTCCGAAATAGTAAAATCGAAAGGAATGAGCATAAATATATCCAATAAATTATGAAAAAAAATAAAAGGAAACATTATATCTCCAAAGCTTCAAGCTCAATTGCATCTCAATTATTTCTTTAGTTGACTGTATGTTTATGCTCACATACTTAAGCATAAGAATGAAGACCTAACTGAATCATGAGAAACAAATAGACCATCTTGATCAATTTCATCTATTAAACTGATGATCTGTCTCTCTCTTACGCTGGCTCCCTTACATTTAGTATTGGGTGATCAAATGATAGGGAGAAAGGGAATTGCGCCAAAAAGTAAGCAGGCAAACAAAAAGGTTGCAGTAAATAAAAGAACTAACATTTGTAATATTTTCTTCATTCTTGTCATATGTTGACTGATAAGATGTCTTCCGATCTCTACCACAGTATTTTCTAGTTTTAGAACCCTCTGGAGGGTAACAAATAAGAGGATTAGATGCAATGGAGAATCCACCTGAGAATTCTATGTTACATTAGTTAGATGCCAATTGCCAAGGCAGTTTATTGAACCATATGTGCAGGGATCAGGTAAAACAAGGAAATAGAATTATAGTTAATTACACACTCTAGTTAGATTTTGATTAGGTTTTTCTCTTTCCTTCAAACTTAAGATTTCTTTTATTTGTTTACTTTCCAATCATGAATCTTTTCATGCATAATCTAGAAAAGGTATCCTACAAATAGAGGGCTTATTCATCACATTATTTACTCTTTGATTTATGAATAAAATAACTTTTCAAGAAATGTCTTGATTTCTTAAGAACTTGCGAGTTCTTGTTCGTTTGGCATCATCATAGTTCATGGTATGCGTTTTGAGATGTTAAGCACTGTAGTCCATAAGGTGCAAGTAGGAGGGGAAGGGGTGGAATATACTAAGATAGGAGTGTCTCCATATAAGAATAGCCAAAAGGAAATTAGCATATAAGTCCACAAGTGGAGGCAACATTAATTTTTTATAAATTAAAGGAATGACAATTAGAGTATGTTTATCAAAGACCGATAAGTTGTGGTTCTCACGTGAAATGTGACCCATGTACACCAATTATTATGATCTGATCTCATTGTAAAGATACAACTGCATTGGATCTTTGTGCAGAATGATGGAATGAATTCAAATTTATCAAGAATAACTATAGTTTTTTCTAGTATGTTTTTTCTTTTCCCCCCTCATTAGCCTAATCAAAGGAAGCAGATCTTGGGAATATATTTGGTTCAATATTTTCTTTTGATTTTATATCAGAAGGTTTCTGCACACAACAAATTAGATACATTTTTTAAGATGATATGCTAAATCAAGGAGCCCATATGGAAACATAATTGACTTTGCAGTCTTACCTTTGGCAAGACCACTGAGAAGTGGAATAAAGTAATAAGGAACTGAAAGCGATTCATCTCGAGAACCTAATGCCTGGGAAAATTTTAGAGAAATATCTATAAGACACATTCCAGAAATCGAAGGCAAATTTTCCATGCAGAACGGCTGAGAAAGAAAATTGCAGTAACATAAATTTGCATTCACTGAACAAAAAATATGATGATTTCATCTAGAATACAATGATAAGAAACTAAGTGCATCTACTTTAGAACCTATGCAATTAATTCTGGACCACTTCAGTCAAGCATCGTCCGTATATAATCATTTTTTTCATGACTGCAATCGCTGTAATAGGTTACAAAACAATCACGTCAGAAAATCTAAATGGTTGTGCAACAGTAATGCCTAGTGAGAAACTACCAAAAAGGGCACAACGGCAATGCCAAAATGAACATAATGGGTAAATTTGACATTTTTGGTCATATTCACAACTGAAGTTACATAACACCCCCCCCCCTCCGGGCTCTAAATATTTTTCTCCGCAAATGAGAAACAGTGACTGCTAAATTTCACAAAACCATCATCTTGCCCATAATTGCCAAAAGAAGAGAAAAAAAATGTATTCAGGGCAATAAACCTTCTTCTATCAGACGAACCTACACCAAGAATACGGCAACATAAAATAAAAAACAAAAAATAATAGAAACCACCATAAATCATTTATCAAAATGAATGCTATGCACGATACACAACACAGAAATAAAAAAATAAAGTAAAATAAAATAAAATAAACATCAGAAATATACCTCACAGAGAATTGAAAGCATATCTCGGGGACTATAAATCTCAACCAACCTATAAATGATGCCCTCGGCGGCCTCCAAACACCTCCTGGATACACAGGCCAACCTCGCCACTGATTTTGGCCACTCAAAAGCTAATGCAAGATCGGAAGAGCGTCGTGTAGCCAAATTAATTACTATTACTCATTTAACAGAAAACAAAATAAAACCATTCAAATAAGTAGAAATTCTAAAAATTAGCGATTACACAAAGAGAAAACAATGTAATTTTAACCTGATTAAGTGTAGGTAAGGAAATATATTGTTGAATTTGGGCGAGAATTTCGAGTGCTGTTTTTTCCGCACTTCGTTTCCGGAATCCGGTAGTATGGAACTAGAGACTGAATTGAGAAAATCTACGTGCTCGGATATTGATTGCTCTGACGTACTGAAGTCGCCTGCTTCGATCAACTGCGTCGTTGCAGGCAGCAATCATAAGTAATAATACACACAGCATTAATAAATCAATCTATACGTACTATTACACGACTAAAAATGCAATGCAACTTTGTGCGGTGTATTACACTACAGCAAGAGGCTAGGGTTTGATGAAAAGTGTTGACGACGCTCTCCTGCTCGACAGACATGGCGCTCTGCTCTGCGCTGCTTCGGATTTTGGTAGTTATTATATAATAAATAATAAATAATATAAATATAATAAATAATATAAATAATATAATTACTATCGGTGAAAATTCTAAAAAAAGAGAAAAATCAAGGGTATATTTGCAATAGAGGTCCTTAAACTTTGAACTTATTTTCAATTTTCTCCCATGCTTTTAAATATGGACGAATAGATCTCCAACATTTCTAAAATTTGCACTTACATTTAGATGGATATATTTAATTAATAAAATATTCAGGTCAGTTTGCTAACCATTTAAATAAAATTATGTTATAATTAAAATTAAATTTAAAATCAAGTGGCTTAATAGTACTAGAAGTAACGCTCGTGTAATGATAAAATAGTCATGTAGAATTTAATTTAAAATTTTATCATATACAGTTTTTTGTCTAAATATGTCAATTTTTTTGAATTCTCATGTGAAGTGACTTTCAAATTTGATTTCAATTGTAACAAGATTCCATTTAGATAGTTGTCAAATGAAGATTAATATTTTAATAATTTAAGTATTTGAAATTGGATAAAAGTGCAAATTTCACAAAAGTTAGGGACTAATTCATCCAAATTAAAATGTCAGGGATGAAAGTACAAATAAATGCAAAAATTGGAGAGCTTTACTACAAATTACCCAAAAAAGAAAAAATCAACCTTAAATAAATAAATATATATATATATATCATTGTTAATTTAAAGGTTATATATATATACACAGAAACGCACAAATATATATTGATTCAGGAGAGGTAGGGGAGGGATGGTTCAAACTCGAGACATCTCGTTCAAAACTTGAATACTCTAAAGGTTAAAAATTAAAAGCTCTTTTTCTTTAAAAAAATAAAAATAAAAATTAAAAGCTCTTTTGGTCATCAAACTTTTGAATTGTACTTTTAGTTACTAAAGTATTTCTTTTAGCAGTAAGCGGGGGTACAGGTTTTTCTTGTGATTGCAAATTTGCAATAACAAGTGCACCTCAGTACTCAATTTTGATTTTTTCATTTAAATGTTTTGAACTTGTCATATGTTGAAACTCTTGGAATATTTACGCGGTTGATACGTGACTTATATTGACGTTTATGTTTATTTGACAAAGTACTAATAAAAAAAAATCAGTCCCTAGAACTCACATATTTTGACTTTATCTTCGAATCAAATCCACACATATAGGATAAAACTTATAGTGCATAGCATAAGTGTATTAAGCGAAGAGAACATAACTCTAATGGTTACCAAAAATTCATCTATAGATAAACAAACAAGGGTGCAAAAAATATTCATTCAACCAATCCTATTACTGAGAGAGAAAATGCTGAGTTTCGGGTTGCTGCTAAACAAACAGCAGATTCACTTCTAACCACCCTTTATATTGTGCAATTCACAGATCAGTTTTGAACGTTGAAAACATCCTAGTCGAAGTTATGAGATTGGTATAGGATCCACCAAGCATTAGACAAAAATCTTATTACATGTCAAGGGATTCTCTCAATAAAGAATGCACAGAACCAAAGGAATTCTATCAGGATCCTAAAGAAAACTGTTAGGTTAAAACGCTGTGAAGCGCATTAACAGTAAGCCTCTCTCATTCTTCAGCAGCACTGGCAGCACTTAGATCCACATTAAGATCAACAACCTGCACCAGTTAAACGAATTTTCCAAATATATTCATTGAACATAAAGACCAATTCCTTGTTTCCTAAGCAATAGATAACCCGTCAATCAGGATTTTCTAGTTCGGTGAACCTATTTATGGACAGCTAGATTTCCAATTGAAACCAAATTAGCTCTTTCTAACACTTTCTGGACTGGGAATTAGTTAAAGTTAATGAAAAGTCTTAATGCTCGAACCAATCTTAATCAAACTGCAAAGATAACAATGATATCGAAAAAGAAATTAGTTTAGGAAATCTTCCTCAGTGCATTGGCACAGAACAATTTACTCTATGTCCATGGACGACAAAATGCATTAACAAAGCCGGGATCCTAAAGCCTCTGTATGATTGCTAAATTTACAAATTATAATTCTTACCTTTCCAGTAATTTTGGTGTAGATATTCAGCACGTCTCCAACCGTTGACTCAAAGTGAGTTGTAGGATCGTAGCTCTGACATATAAAGAAATATCAGTTCACCTATGCCAGGAAGATTGATAATCAAGAAGTGTTTACATATTTGACATTCTGTAGAAACTCACCATTGATATGAAGCAATTGTCCTTAGAGGAATCATTAGTTGGTTCGTATCTGTCATAAGTCTCAAAAAAAATCTCATCAACAGGTCCAAGAAGATCGATCCCGGGCTTCAATTCAGTCTCAGGCTGGTCAGTTTCTGCTTCTGTAGAGACAAATGCAATGTATTTCCCTTTTGGAGCAACATTGTGAGAGTACGAGCAACAAAACAGATACCTGTAGAGCAGCAATTCATCAGATCAAGTGAAAATTTGCAGCTAGAAGCTGAAGTTATAGGTATTGAAGAATGGACATGATATAGAATTGACAATATATGAACCCTTGAAGCACCGGGGTTTTTTTTTTTTTTT
>CAVNYN010234348.1:0-31652 GCA_963692815.1 Nyctanthes arbor-tristis
TGGGGGGGGGGATTCACCCCCTCATTTTTGCCGGAAATGGCAGCCAAATGGCTGCCAATTCTGGCAGAAATGGAGGGGTGAATCCCCCCCCCATTTTGCTGCCAGAAATGGCAGCGAAATGGGGGGGATTCCCCCCGCCCCCCATTTTGCTGCCGGAAATGGCAGCCATTTGGCTGCCATTTCCGGCGAAATGGGGGGGTGAATCCCCCCCCATTTTGCTGCCATTCTGACAGCAAAATGCTTGGCTGCCATTTCCGGCAGAAATTGGGGGGGTGAATCCCCCCATTTGGCTGCCATAAATGGCAGCGAAATGGGGGGGATTCACCTCCCTCCTTTTTGGCTGCCGGCAATACTGTCGGCGGCAAGGGAGTCGTGGAGTGGGTTGGGGTTTTTTATTATTTTTAAATATTTTTAAAAAAAGTTTAAAATGTTTATGGGGGGTATAATCGTCTTTTTCATAAAAATTTGACAGAATAGTGGCAATATGGACGATTTGTGTGCATTTTTGAAAGGTTAGGGGCTGTGGTGTGTCTTAAAAAAGGTTGGGGACGAAACATGTTCTTAACTTAAAGATTGGGGACGATTTGCGAAATTAACCCGCAATATAATCATGGCCGATTTTGCCATGAAGTAGACAAGGCATGGGCGAATTTTACATTGGGCAATTCCCAACTCTCAGCTCTTCTTCTTCCTTTTTTGTAAATAAACAAAATGGAATAATTGTCAATTGATTAAGAAATGATTGAACAATTAAACTAAATTTTTGATTGATATTTTTGCTTTTAAAACTACCAGAAAGATATTGTTTGAATGAGTGGTCTTACGAAACTTTTGTTAACATTATTACTTGTTTACAAGTCATAACGATCTCCTTACTAATCATTTAATTTAATTATTATAAACCATTACAACCTCCTCAGCTTACTTGATTGAAGTTCTATTAGCTTTTTGAGAGTTTATACTTCGTTGGCCAGATTTACTCTCTAATTTTTGTGTATTAATTGTTAATTGGGATTGTGGTGATATAAAAGTAATATGTGAAATAAATAAACGAAAATTCCTATTAATTGGCCCCTACCGGCCAAAAAGTTACCCAGGAGCGCATCATTTCACTTCAGACAATGTAAGTCACAAAACCAGCCCTCAATCAAACTTTTTAGACTTAAAAGACCCCGAGAGAGATGGAGAAATAAATAAGTTGCGGGGCAAGCGTTTGATCTGAGCATGAAAGACATTATCATTTGGTTTAATAAATAATGTTGATTACTTACCGTGTAATAAAAAAGTTACGGGGTAAGCGTTTGATCTGATCATGAAAGACATTATTATTTGGTTTAATAACTAGTGTTGATTACTTAACGTGTAATAAAATAGGTAAATATAAAAATGTTACCAGGCAAGCGTTTGATCTGATCATGAAAGACATTATTATTTGGTTTAATAAATAGTGTTGATTACTTACCGTGTAATAAAAAAGGTAAATACCATCCCCGCAACCATGCTCAACTTGCAATTTTGATTTGAAGGCAACAGATGTCTCTATGGCGTATATGACAGCTTGCCCTTCACAAGTTTCATAAACCCACATGTTAATAAAACTAGTGAAAAGAAAGGTGTCACATACACCAAGTGTCTAATAACCAGAGACACCCCATGTCTCCAAAACAAAATTGCTCAACGTACGAATTGGTGCTCCTTATCAGCTAATAAAAAACTTTACATCAACCTGCAGGTTGACGCTACTAATCAGCTAATAAAAAACTTTACATCATTTAACTCTATGATACACAAACACTAAACGGATGATTATGTCAATTTGATCAGCTATTTACAAAAGATCCAAGCATGGCAGCAATCATTCGGCAACAGTAGTTGCAGGATTATCCTCAGCCCGATTTTTGTTGAATGATTTTTGATTCTCAAGAACAGGAACATATGCTTCAGTTGTTTTCTTAAAGACATCACTGCCTCCAGTCTCAGCGCCACCACGGGGACTCACCAATTTCCGCTCAACATCTTCAAACTTGGCAGTAGCTAACGGCGCAGTACCTACCGTCCTGGCAGAACTTGGCCCTTCTATTGTCAGTGTCGAAACTTCATCTCTAGAAGCATACCAGGTGTAACCACAAGCGACGCACTCCAGCTGACAAACATCACATGATGAAGATTGTTATGGCAGCATATGCATATTCAGTAGCAAAAAGGACGATTTGTGTTCACATTAAAAGGTCACTATTTAGGTAGTGAAAATCGGAACGGAAATGTGCGTACATGGTATCGGTCGCCATGCCAGCCTGAATGATCTCAACCACACCCACTTGTTTCTCATTGCATCTACTGCAGCGAGCATCAGTCATCTGGATCCCATAGGAAGAAAAAGAAGGGGGAAAAATCAGCACTGGCACCCACCAATTGAAGGGGAAAGGGGGGGTACAGTCCAATACCGAACACCTAGGTTAAAGAGGACAATATCTGTGGATGAAATTTTAACATATTGCAACTCAAAAATATTCTATCAACAGTCATCAGAAAAAAGCACATTGCATAACCTGCTGGGTTCGGCCTGAATCCTCTGGCTCCCTGCTAGTTATTTCATCGGCTGTTAGACCTACCTGAAAAAAATTGTGTGGGTGGGGGAATGTTAAAGAACGAAAATTAAGTCCAATTCCAATTCGTATAACGTGAACAGTGAATTGATCCCAATTCTCATAAATGACACTAAACACACGCCATATCTTGATATCATTTGAACTAGCCAACTAGCTTCACCCACTTAAGATAGAAACGTGTTATTAGCATATCAAGGTTCAAACTGAAAGCAAGAAGCACTTACATGGAGCTTAACAGGAACAAACATCTACTTGCTAGGGGGATAATCTAAGTCCAAATAGGAAGAAAAAATCATCTGAGGTTGAAACTAATGGGAGAACACAAGCTAAAACTGTAGCTGCTAACGGGAAAGAAATATTTTAGAACCAGAACGTCTTGAGAAAGGATAGCAGTGAACTAATAAGTTCTACCCCAGAGAAGTCTGTGTCATTAATCTGATGGTCAAACACTTTTAGGCTCAGATTTAGGTTTAAGTACAGCATTCTAATAATTTTCCCATGAATATCACAAACATGAAGAACGTGATTCTTAAAAAGGAACAGTAAAGAAAGGAAAAAGGAAACTATATCAAGCTTTCAAAGAGTAACAACGCATGACTAAAACTAGACCTTTAATTCATTTGGCGACATGTTCAGAATCTGGGACGGTTTCAACTCCCCTTTCAGAAGTCGCCGTGCTAGCTCGTTCTGGCAAGAAAAGGTGCAACTCCAAAAATAAATTGAAGATCAAATGAAGAGGTAGAAATAATTAAGACTAAATATGGGATTAGATGAAAGCATTTATCATAACTGACAGATCATTTATCATTCTAGAGGAAAAAATATGTACATTTGCAAAACTTTTGTACAACACAGTGTTATTGGACATATTTCACTATGGTTGGGGTGGTGCCCTTTTCCCCTTAGTACTTCTTTTTTTTTTTTTTTTTTTTTGGGGGGGGGGGGTTGGGGGGGTGGTTGAGGAATGGTTGCCTTACCTTGAGATTAAATGATAATTGCCTCATCTTTTGGTTGTACTTCACCTCCGAGGGAAGTGCATCATGTGCAGCCTTCTCAAGCGCAACTACAGCAGAAACAGCTGCATCTGACCAGTCAAAAAACTTGTTGCCCTGTGAAAAGAAAAGAAACATCTCAGTAATCTTCTCATAATTACTTCCAATTCCTAACAATTAAATCCATTAGTCACACTATTAACTAAAAATACGCAAGTAAAATGTAAAAACCATCTGACTAAAAGATCAAACACTTGCATTCTGAGTGTCATCAGATCCATTAATATGACTTGAGCCACCACTCTTATCACCAGTACTGCTTCCATCAATACCACCTCTTTCTTTCCCATCATTATGCTTGCTAAGTGTGGGAGTGCACATGTATTGAATTGATTGTAGCAGCTTCTCCAGCCACCTATCCCGCTGCGTTTCCCCAGTGAGTACTTTATGGCGTGCCAAGATGGCATAATACTCCGATGAACTGGCAGGAGTGCTTCCTGGAGTTTCTGCTTTAAGTGACTGGTGAGATTTACTAATTTCTTCATCTTCCCTGGTAACATCCAAAGGTGACACATTCCTCCTCCTCAATAGACGCTTACTCTTTGTCTGGTCTTCTTGATTAATAGCAGTACCCTCAGGCTCGAGATCAGGAAGCTCTCCTATACGCGAGATTGTCTTTTGAACAAGAAGATCAATCTCATGTTGTTTGTTGTCTTCATAATCTTTATCTGTAAGCTTAAACAGCCTCTTCTGTTCAGTGTCATATACTTTCTGCACAATGAAACCAGGATGTTGTTTTCTCTTTGGAATCTGCTTATTCAACGGTATGAAGTGAACAACACACTTATGCATGACAGATTCTGCAGGAACTTCATCTCGATGGAAACTATAGAACAGTTCCCTCGTATCACGAGATTCCCAATTTCCACCGCCTTTTTTTTCTGCCTCCTCTGGTCGATAAAACCACTGTCCTGTTACCATCATGGCTCCTTTTTGGGTCTGAGAGATGTCCTGAGCACAGAATAGAAAATCTCTTCAATACACGCATAGGAAAAGGTAGATACACATGCCATGACTAAGTTCATCTGTAAAAGAAGTTTCATAATATATCATTGAAACATGAATATGCCCCAAGTCCAGACCATGAAGGATGCAGTAAGATGTACTAAAGGGGTCGTAATCCAATAAAATTTAATGGCACATGAATACAGAAAAAGTCATTTGCAATATTGTCAATCCTTCATCTTTCATCATTTAAGAATTAGCAGAAAAGAATTTCAGGAGTGTTTTTCAAGGAGCAAAACCATCCTAGAAGCTACACAGTAAGTATTAGCATCTCGTGGATAAAGATGAAGTTAAATTTACCAAAAAAAAAAAAAAAATTTAAACCATAACCCCATCTAGTCTTTCTACAATTCCAGCTGTACTTCAAAGGTATCACCCCTCACACAATGGTTTCAACCACTCACAAATATAGAAATCCTAATCATTAGGCATTTGAGTTCAGAAAGCACCTACCTTGCCGAGTGTTTAGTCACGTCAGGAGATCTCAAAGCTGCTGTAATACTGCCTCATGTGTTTCAAGTGCCACATTGTTTTATTTATTCGTAACTCGTAAATTTTGACTACTCTTGTTTCCAAGTTTTTTAATTAAGCATTCAAAAATTTATTACAAATTCACAAGCAACATGTTGTTGGCTAGTAAAAGCGGAATGTTATAAAGCAACAGCATAATCAATAGTGTGCATGACAGGAAATTAAAAGCTTTTAGGGAGGGGGAGGGAGTTGTAAGAAGATGCACACTGCATTGGATGTGATCTTCAAGTCAAATATTAACTAGCAAAGACCGAGCTAACCTTAATTATGGCCACATAAGGCTTTTGAGTTCGTTCTTCAGTAATCTCAGGGACTAGGAGTACAGAATCCTCCTATATGGAAACACAAGTACATCAGGAGATGGAAGCATATGTGCAGAAAATTTTCTAAACGCTATAAAGGTGTAGTAGGTATGAGATTTAAAGGAAGACATCCGTGACGGTGACAATCCATCAGCACTATTCATGTTATGTAAAGTAAGCAAGCATATGAAAATGATGCATACAATCCGATCATCAAAATAACAAATTCAGAGAACTAATGATAAGAAGCATTACTTATATTGCTTCACCCAACCAAGTTCCCTCGATTCAATAAAGAAATAATTAAATTCCAACTTGTTAAAAAAAGCTGGGTAAAATCCCTAATCCATACTGATTTACAATCAACAGAAAAGCGTTCAAAAACACGAAATTCACGAGCAAAATTGAGAATGCACCAACAATAGCACACTGCACAATTCAATAAGAAAATCAAAACTATCGAGCAAGTAAATAAACCATAAAGAATTAACTGACAAGATCATATCTATTGCCGTCAAATTCAAAGGAAGCATAGTGATTCCTCCTGCCTTTCCCTTTCCCCGAAACCCTAATCACATCACCAATCGGTTGCGCCTCCGGCTCCGCTTCCTCTTCCTCCAGCTCCTCATTTCCAGTCTTGACCTCCGGCTCAGATTCCTTCTCTTTTTTCTTTCTCTTCTGCTTCTTAGTCTCCGTCAGATTCTCTTCCTCAACTTCAAATTCCTCCTCATCTTCCAGGCGCACTTTTTTGCGCTTCCTCTGATTCTCCTCTCGTGACGATCGACGCGAGGACGGGGGAACATCATCCTCGTCTTCACTGGTGGCAACCTGCGCGAAACGGCGGTTTCCCATTCTCTCCCTCCCGCTGAATCCGTGCAGCTCGAATGAAAAGTGAAAAAATCGAGATTCTGTCGCTAAATGGGAACTATGGCGTGTCGATTCTAGATACTTGTATTGTAGAAAATGGCACCGGTCTTCTATGAAACTACGAATTTACCCTTGTCATACCTATATTTTATCTTATCTTATCTTTTATATATATTAAAGTAGGATAGTAATCATACGCAAGTTTTTCAGCCAAAACCATTATCCTATTTTTATATATTTTTTTATATTTTATAATAATAATACTTATTTATTCTGTTTAGAAAAAAATAATACTTATCCATTTATTATATTTTGCTATTACTTTATTTTATTTTATTTTATATTTTGCAAACCACTATCATTTTATTTTATACTAATAATATATAAAAATTTATATATTATTTATTTTATATATATATATACTTTTATTATTCATTAACGTTTGTTACACATATTCTGTGAGTTTTTAGGATATCTTAAAAGATTTAGTATTCATTCAAAATTCTAACAGTTAATAGAGAAATTTCAAGTATTGAGTTATTGAGATTTTTTCTTATTTCAAAATTTGTACTTTAATTTAATACGGCAAAACACACATTATAAAACTTAGGGTTATGTGTTTAGCATATTAACTAGTTTATTTTTTTTTTAAACTGATAAATTGGTAAAAATTTAATTTGGGGGATATAATAATAATAATAATATTCGATGGTAATGATTTAGAAAAAAAAAATCAATATCTTTTAGAACGAAAAGTGGTTAAAAATTAATTTTAAGAATAAATAGTAAATCATATAGAATTTATCATTTATTATAATATTGCTTCATTGAGTCTTTTGTACTAAGAAACTATGTACTTTAGATTTTTTTGAGTAGATTTAGTGAATAGTAGTGAGGAAATGAGAAAATAATTTTTTCAACAATATATGACAAAGAACAAATGTGAAAATAATTCATTCTAATAAATGAATATCATCCACACCATATTGACTAAAGATGTGGGTGTAGGGTAATTATAGAGTAGTATAAATTTTTTATCATCTCTTTTTCATGGTTTCTTGATTTTCATACTCAATATGAAATTAATTTTGTAAAAATTCATCATTCTCATTTTTATTACTTAAGAGCATTGTTTTAAAAATGACAATTTAATTAATTTTATGCTAAGTAAAAATATTATTCATTTTATTTATATATATTAGTAACACATCTAAATGAGCGAGTAATACACAATAAAACTATAATTATGTAGTTTTTTTAAATTAGTAAGTATTTTTTTGTTAATTATTCTATTATGTATAACGCACGGGGTATGCAACTAGTATATATAAAAGTAGATTAGTCCGTGATGCCTTTGTACCGCAGTTTTCCCGCCAAAACTATTTCAAGTGAGGACATTTTAGACTTTTTTTACATGTTAGATAGATTTCACCCCCCCAATTTGTGCAGCCATTCTGGCAGCACAAATGCTGCCGGAAATGGCAGCCACAGGGCTGCCATTTCCGGCAGAAATGGGGGTGAATCCCCCCCATTTTGCTGCTGTTTCCAGCAGCAAAATGGAGGGATT
This sequence comes from Nyctanthes arbor-tristis, assembly GCA_963692815.1. NCBI lineage: Eukaryota > Viridiplantae > Streptophyta > Magnoliopsida > Lamiales > Oleaceae > Nyctanthes > Nyctanthes arbor-tristis. The sequence goes on from CAVNYN010234348.1 coordinate 7,934, forward strand.
CACCCCCTATTTCTGCTGCCATTCCGGCAGCACAAATGCTGCCAGAAATAGGGGGTGAATCCCTCCCTTTTGCTGCCATTTGAGGCATCAAAATGGGGGGATTCACCTCCCCTTTTCTGCTGGAAATGGCAGCAAAATGGCTGCCATTTCCGACAGCAATGGCAGCACAAATGGGGGTGAACCCCCCCCCCCCATTTTGCTGCTAGAAATGGCAGTAAAATAGTAGCAACATGGCTGTCATTTCCTACAGCATTTGTGCTGGGTGAATCCCCCATTTTGCTGCCATTTCCATTTTCGGCAACATTTGTGCTGCCAGAATGGCAGCAAAATGGGGGATTCACCCACCCATTTTTGCCGGAAATGGCAGCATAAATGGGATAAATCCCGCGAATTTTGCTATTCACCCCCTATTTTTGCCAGAAATGGCAGCCATTTTGTTGCCATTTTCAGCAGCATTTGTGCTGCCGGAATGGCAGCAAAAATGGGGGTGAATCCCCCCGCAGCAAAATGGGGGGATTCACCCCCTTTTTTTTGGCCGCCGACAGTAAGGGAGACGTAGGGTGGGGATGGCGTGGGTTTTTTTAAGTTTTTTATTATTTTTAAACTTTTTAAAAAAAAATTTAAAATGTTTATGGGGGGTGTAATCGTTATTTTGGTAAAAATTTGGCTGAACAGTAGAAATAGAGACGATTTGTGTGCATTTTTAAAAAATTGGAGGCAATGGGATGTCTTAAAAAGGGTTGGGGATGAAACCAGTTCTTAACCTAAAGGTTAGAGACGATTTGAGAAATTAATCCGACTTTACTTAATTGCTTAATAATAACAATTATAATAATACTTCCAACTTCCTATTTTGATAAATTTTCTCTTACTAAATCTATCTTCTAACTTCTCCACCAACTGGTGTTTATTTAAAAAAAAAAACCTTCTCCACTCAGTAAATTATTTGAACCAATCCTCGTTGATCTCTATTTATTACCATTTTTTCTTCAATCTGCGATTTCCATTCAATAGATCTATTAATTAATGCACTTAATTGGGCAATTGTTTCCTATTTTGGCTTAAATTTAAAATAAGAGAAGTTAAATAATTTCTTTTTGTGCCTCCATATTTGACATTTTGGAAAAGTCAAATCAACTAAAGCTAGGTTGAGAGGTAGAAGAAAAGCACGATGAAAATCATTAAGATGTAATTGCAAAAATGAACCAAAATTTTAAATTATTAAAAAAAAAAACTGTGTTATATTTTCTATTTTAATTTCGTCATCATTAAGCTCCTAATTAAACAATGGAACTGTCAAGTCCACACGCCTCTGGTCTGCCTCACGTTCGCTGTTCTCTGCAAGTTCCCTCAGACTTGTCCAAGATTTTCCTCTCTTCCTCGAAGCACTAGCAGTGGTATTTGCACCAGTAGCAGCTGGATTACTTACTGTTTCAGATGCTTTTTTGAAACCGGACTTACTCCTTTTCCTTTTCTTTGCATCCAACAGGGAAATGCCCGTCATCGTGGACGGTGTCACGGGACTGTGCCAGGATCCTCTGTTGCTGCTACCAGCAAGTCATCCATTTTCCCTTCACTGACATCAATTTTAGAGGGTGTCACTTCTGGCACTATAATGCATTTCTCAGATTTTGAATGTGGCTTCACTTTTGGTGGATAGATCTCCTTCATGTAGCCTCTCGGAGTTCCCCTCAGCAAATTCCTATGCAAACAGAAATGACATCTATATACTACATCATTTTGTGTGCGAATCTTCAGCTTCTTGCGTCCACGCCTTCTTTTTTTCCCCCTTTTTCTCAATCCGAACTATGCAGTTTTGACCAGGATGAAGGACAGATAGATCGGAAGTAGCAGTTGAAACATCATCAGAACATGAGCATAAAGTCTTTCAACAGTCCTTTAGCTATTGACACTTGAAATATAAACAGATTAAGGTGATCTTAAGATGATGACATATAGCACATTTTGCAAAAAATCATTAACAAAACCTGATTATAGCAACTGAACAGTCACAGGCGAAACAAAATGAGAAAGAAGAACCAGAACTAGTGTTGACTTAGGTCCACATTGCAACTAATTATATTTCATGGTCTATGAATTCAGAACATAATTAGAAGAACCAATGTCACAAAAACATGTTCAAATAAGCAAAACTCTCTAAGAACAAGAGGAAACATGCCATAATTTGAAGCCAGGAAATGTTTAATGGGCAGTTTTGCTTGAACAAAACAATAGTCTCAGACATTAAATCTAATCTCTCTGTTTTGAATATAAGTCCCAAATTCAACTTCCGCTTTCCAACCTACTTCAAAATAACAAGGCCAGTTATACCAAAACCCATAAAAAATCACTTTTCATAAAATTAGTTCTCAAAAAATCAAAGCCATACACCCCGAACTAAGTTTCAGCTACAATACGCCACAGGCTAAGTTCCCTAGCACAACATAACTTAGCACTAAGTTACATCATTAGCATGTGTGGCAAATAAGTAAACTGATGCGAAATGGATTAGATGCCATTCCATTAAACAGGCAAGTGACATGAGCAGGCAATGATTCAAGAATCCATTTAATATATCCATTTAAAAAGTAATAAATAACTAATGCATGTTACATATGTTAGATAGACAAAATAGGAAGTTATTGAAATAAAAAGATACAATGAGGAACGAAGACAAAATAGGAAGTTATTGAAATAAAAAGATACAATGAGGAACGAACCTTTCACAAAGGAAAAGAGAAGGGTCAGCAGGAATGCCCAAGGCCTCACTGGAGGCAGCCAAACACTAACCAAAGAAAGCACCAAGTGAAGGAATGGCCGCCTCGCCACTTGCCCATTTAGCAAGATTCTTCAGGTGATCAAGTTTTAGCATAGTCTTGGCATTCGCAGTTCCCGGTGCCTTCCCACTTGACACTTCCCCCAGCGTCATGGATATTTGTGGCTGTGATCCGGATGGATTCTGTCCTTCTTGGTTTGTTCCCTTTCTTCCCATGTGAAGTGTGTATATGTGGGTTGGGATTCTCAGGGAATCTAAAAAGAAGTTGGCCTATTCAAATGATCTCATTCACTTTCTCTCTTTTATCATCTTTAATTCACACAATTCTTTCATGGTGATGTGCTCCTCCAAAACAAAGACGGCCCGTAAAAATGCTGTCTTGGAGATCAAAACCTGAACTAAGCAGAAACCCAAGAATTAACAATTTCCAGCGAACCATTGTTTACTAAAGTAATAACAAAATTTAAAAATAAAAATAAAAAGAATGAAAGTAAACTACTTGCTCTAAGGGTCACGATCTAAACAAACTGGAGACAGTAGCATTTAAATTTTATTGCACCAGAGTCTCTTTAGACACAAACCAGGCATACGCTAATGAATAACTTTGATGAATGACAAAGAAAAAGAAAACAGGATGTGAAGTCCAATGCTTTCACAGACAAAGGCAAATAACCATAAATCAAGTATGGTCAACAAACTAAACTGACAGTTGAAAATTCCCAAACAAAGTGCGCAGGAAAGAAAACAGACTAGCATAAACATTAAGCGTAAAGACACAACCATGAAAAAGAATACAGGATGTGAAGTCCAATACTTTCACAGACAAATGCAAATAACCATAAATCAAATATAGTCAACAAACTAAAATGACAGTTGAAAAGTCCCAAACAGAATGCGCAGGTAAGAAAACAGACTAGCATAAACATTACGCGTAAGGACACAACCAAGAAAAAGAATACAGGATGTGAAGTCCAATACTTTCACAGACAAATGCAAATAACCATAAATCAAATATAGTCAACAAACTAAAACGACAGTTGAAAAGTCCCAAACAGAGTGCGCAGGTAAGAAAACAGACTAGCATAAACATTAACTATAAAGACATAACTATAATTCAATATTGCAGACAATTAAAAAAAAAAGTTCGCAACCGGAAAATCAGAATTATAGCCACTTATTTCACTGAATTTCCCTCAAATAATTGGGGTATAACATCAATAATCAATGTTAGAAGAATTTGTCACTTGTCATGTGTTTTAAAAATACACAATGACTCGGTATAGCTGAAATACTTTATATATATATATATATATATATATAAAAGATACTGCTAGCAGCTGTAGAACATAGAACTCATTTCAGCTGCTACTCTCCCGCCGGAGAGAAAAGGTAGATAACTACGAGAACTGAAGAACTTATTGGCGCCGGCTCGGAAAGTAGGCTTCAAGTTGCATATTTGCGCCAACTCCGACTTCAAGTTGCAGATTACCGCGTGTCACTACTGATTGATAGGGACTGATGCCGGTCGAAGGAAGATAGGGCTCAATAGAAATTACGGCGCGAATGACTTTGGGGGCATGGATCGGGTTAGATCGGAAGAGCACACGTCTGGGCCTGGGTCAAGTAGATTGATAACCCGGACGGAATGTGGGGGGAAATTCAGTGTGAGTGTAAAAATTTCAAAGGGACAAAATAGTCACCTAGCTGCCTTCTCTTTTGGAACAATCCAATAAAATAAGTAGTGAAATGAAATAAAGTTGATCTTCTACTAAAATATTTCCTTGTAATAAAGATGAAATTTGAGCAAATTAGGTTGCGTGTTCTACAAAGCTTATTATTGGGTAATATTGTGCAAATTATAATGAGAAACAATGAGTGAAATAAAATCAAGAGTCTTGTATAAATTGTTACTCAAATAGAATATTTCTCAAATCCAAATGTGATTTCTATGAGATAATTTTACGATAATTTTAGTAGAAATCCAATATTAACATGTGTACACGGAATTTTTGTATTCATATATGGATTGACAATATTATTAAAACCTTTTGTTCTGTTATTAAATTTTTTGTTTTTTTTTTTTTGGTAGGTTGATATAACATTTGTCTTGCAAAGTACTATGCAGTATACGTCAATATCAAGGAGCTAAATATCAAATTCAGTGGACTTCTAGCACATAGATACCATTACAAGCTATGGTTAGGCTTTATTGACATTTTGTATATATAAGCATACTATTACTTGGTCTTTAACCTAATATTTCTAACAATTCTAGAATATTTTGCAATTATCCTTCACTTCAAATGTGTTAACATATGAGTTTCATGAATAAAATACCACTTTTTTTCTATTATCTCTTTTACTAGGCTATTGAGGAATAAAACACCAGAATGAGATCAAGCTAAGCCCTTGTGTTGTTTTTCCAGTTAAAATAGATGTAGACAAATAATCTAACAGATACTTCTACTTCCCAGCAAACAAAAGTAGGATATAGCTCTTAATTAAATAGTAAGTCAGGTCTCTTGTATTTACTTGTCAACTCCTAGAACGAGTACTGAATTTAGTATTTTTGAAGTACCAAAAATGCTCTTCTAGTTGAGATAATTAATCTGTCTATACAGGGAAATACTATTTTGTGGGTAATCTTTTACAAAATTGGGTAAATTCACAATCTTACCCATATATATTGTGTAATTGGAGAAAAATAATTTAAGGATAAGACGATAAATTTACTTTATTTTTATAAAAGATTACTTGAATAATTACCTAAAAATAACGGGACTCATCTATAAAACAAGCATTTCTGTGCTAGTTATAGATTGGTAAGTCTTCGCAACTAGGGACAGATCTAGGGATAGCCATCCTAACCCCCGGCTACTTACGTTTTTGAAAAAAATCATGTTTTAACGCTTTGAAATATTAAAAAAATATTTGTTAGTGTTTGGGTGGTTAGGAGCTGTCATGTTTTGATCACCCTTCGACCGCCTTATGACTACATGCTTTTATTTTTTCTTTTCTACAATGTTAGCTGATATTTTCAAAATTAGGAAGATTAACTACATGATTCACAATAGGACACATTGCTTTTATAGCGTGGCACTAAATGGCTCTTAAACTAGAAGTTGTCCGGCATGAGTGGTTGAGTACAAGGAATTGCAAGAAGAATCTAGCACAAAATTATAGGAAAGAATCATCTTCACTATTATGGGGTGGGGCCATGGCAGTTCGTTGGAATTATATGAGAATCAACTGTAATTTGTTGCATTTTTAATCAATGGACCACATCTACTTTATTGTCTTTACATGTAAAGTGAAGTTGGAAACGTAATTCGTTGAAGAATAATAAATATGTAAATTGAAATAAACACTGAGATCGTGATTAATGCAAATTCAAAAATGGAGATGCTCCTAAATTATTTTATACTAGACAATTTCTAACTCAATTCTAGCAAATTAAAAATAACAAATGCTTAAATTTGATAAATAATATATGCTATTTGCTCGCGCACACACAAAAAAAATTGTAAATATTGTGCGTAAATATGTTTAGAAAAATTATTATTATGCAAACACACACCGTCTTTGATTCTTTTACACGTGAAAGAATAAACTAATGTGAAAGTGTTCTATTTTTATTTGATAATAATATAAACAATAATAATAAATGAAAACAAGTGGTGTGATTTTTATATGGTCTAAATAAAATCTATCTATATATATGTATGGTTGTTTTGATTAATTTTTATTTTGATATAGAGATAAAAATTTTTAATTTGCTGTGGAGCCTATTCGAATTCTAAGAGCTTGGTTTGAATTGGTATTAGATATTCCAAAGGATCTCTCTCTTATTTAATTCAACGAGAATTCAAATTACTACACTCTTTAACACGAGATTTTAATTGTCACATTATTATTGGAAATGAATTATAATGAGGAATTATAATAATGAGATGAAATGAATCATAAAAATTTAATAGAAATTTTAAATGCGTAATTATAATTGAGTAGTTGTTAAATCAGTGTAGTTGAAATTATAATTTTTGTGTTCAATGAAAATCAAACAAACACAAAATTTCACATGGCATTTCGCAAATTTTATTTTTAAAAATTAAAATTAACATACGCATAATTTAACCGAAAAAAATTGAATTGAATCAAATCAAATATATAAACATAAAAAATAGGTAGGCAAAGTCAACAAGAGATATATAAAAGAAACAAAATAATGATCAACTATTAAAGTCGAATTGAAACCGACACGTGTAGTTTGAACCGAGCCGCCCTTGGCTGGCGTTACCGGTTTCCCACGGCCTTTCCCCTCAACCCCCGCGTTCCATACAAACCACATAAACGAATTGTTGCACAATAAAATCCCATCCCCCGTCTTTAAAATCCGTTCCTTTATTGGTATGATGATCATAGCCTTTTCCACGCCTGGAGTTTTATCTTGATAATTTCTCCCTTTTCTTTTTCATTTTTAGCCTTCTCTGTGTAAATATTCGATAATCTGTCATCCAAACACCAGAGGACCAGAGAAAAATGCTTTTATACTCAAATTTCTGTTTTTTATTGGGATTTTTGGCTTAGATCTGTTAGAACTTTCTGTAGATATATAAATTTTTTAATTTTTATTTTCATTTTTCATCATTATGTTTCCCCGTGGTGGAGTAATAAGGCTTATTTCGTTGTTCACTGTGAAATATATAAAATAACCTCTGTTGGTTTAGTGGGTGTTACATAACTTTTGGATTTGGGTTGTGTACTTCCATTGGATTTTAATAATAAAGTTGGGGTCTTTTTCTTGTGGGAAGACTGTTTTTTTTCCTTTTTTATGATTCCTTTTTGTGGGAGTAACTTGTGCTGTAATCGGCGATCTCTCACAGAAGAAGGTTCTCTTGGTTGAGAGTGATCTGGTTTGGTTTGCGTGCTCCAGGTGGGTTTCGTGCTCAATCTAATAATTCCTCCAAAGGATTTGACTTGAAAGAGAATTTTGAAGCCAACAGTAATCAATATCTTTAGGTTACTACTCACTTACTCTTTTTCCGTGGAAGCCAAATTGGGTTAGAATTTTACATTATTAGGGAAGTTTTTATATCCAAAAATTAGTTGGGTTCTGCCGTTTCGCTATTTGTTTTTAGTTAATAAAGATGGAATCAATTTCTCCAACATCCCTCTTGGGGCACATACCGGTTTTGGGAGGTTTTTGTTCGAAGGACGTCTTAATTAAGCGGAAGCAGGTCGATTATGTCCGGCTTCCTGTTGCAGAATATCTGGGTCGAAAGGTTTCATTTTCGTCTTATTTGCCGGGATTACGAGTTGATCGGAAATTGGTGCCCTCAATAAGGGCTCAGGCAATGGAATTGACCAAAGAGGCACATTCTTACAGAGACAAAGTGCATATACCAAGGGATTTGGGATATGGAATGGGTACTGATGCTGATAGTAGACCAGGGTTGTGGCCACCAGAGAATAAGGCAGATAATCCTGCACTTCACAATCCTCTGCTTCGGCAAGAAAGGATGGGTTGTGGGTGGTTAGGTGCTATATTCGAGTGGGAAGGTGTTTTAATCGAAGATAATCCTGATCTAGAGAAGCAGGCTTGGTTGGCTCTTTCTAGGGAAGAAGGGAAATCCCCTCCTCCGGCTTTTATGCTCCGGAGGATAGAAGGAATGAAGAACGAGCAAGTAATGTCAGAAGTTCTCTGCTGGTCCAGAGATCCAACTGAGCTGAAACGAATGGCTTCAAGGAAGGAGGAGATTTATCAATCTCTGCAAGGTGGGATTTATAGATTCCGCTCAGGTTCCCAAGAGTTTGTGAATGTTCTAATGCATTACAAAATACCAATGGCTTTGGTCTCAACCCGCCCAAGAAAATATCTGGAGATAGCAATTAGAGCTATTGGTATTGAAGGGGTCTTTAGCGTTATTGTAGCAGCTGAGGATGTCCACAGGGGGAAACCTGATCCGGAGATGTTTGTTTACGCAGCACAGCTTCTTCAATTCATACCTGAACGGTGTGTAGTGTTTGGGAACTCGAATCAAACAGTTGAAGCCGCACATGATGCAAGGATGAAATGTGCAGCTGTTGCTAGCAAGCACCCGGTCTATGAGCTTGGAGCCGCTGACCTCATTGTGAGGCACCTGGATGAGCTTTCAGTGGTCGATTTGAAGAACCTTGCTGATATTGAATCAGCTGAGTTCGGGTCTGGCGAGCCAGAGATGGAGATGGAGGAAGAAGGTGATCGATACCCGCCTTCATCAGTAGGTATTGATGATGGTTTCTGGTGATGTTCAATGTACATTATGTTGTTGTTCTTGATCTCATTCCTGGTAACTAGAATGCCTACTTCTACCATGTGTATAAAGATAGGAAATAGAAGGGTTAAGCTCTGAAAACCCAAAAAAAAAAAAAAAAAATCAAAAAGCTAGAGATGAAACTTAAAAATATATTCCATTTCAGACAACTGTTTATGCAATCATGTATGTATTATTTCTATTATAATATGTATTCTGGGCGTATACAATTCCTTAACACATTCTTGAGACTTGAGACTTGAGAGTTGGAAGGTATGGAGATTTCTTATATTTATATGGGCTTGTGGTATGCGGTGACATGGAAGAGTTGTATTAGGGTCCAGGGAAATGTTTATTCCAGTGCTCAAAAAATCTATTTGTTGAGTCTCTTGCATGCGAATTTCCATATTTACATATTACTATCTAGCTAGAAGGCATGCTTCTCGAGTTCGAGAAGAATAGAGAGATCTTCTGCTAATTAGTTAAGCTCAGTGACGAGGTACTGGGGTCCGGGTAATGCGTGAACAAGTTAGATTTGGCCATAAACTGCTTGAAGGGATGACATGTATTTTTAAAGGTGAGATGTATGCTTTTGTATTTTTTTGTCTTCTATACTGTCCGGGTTTCTGAAACTAGGCTGAACTGAAATGGAATTGAACCTTCTAGTTGCAATAATATGAAATGGTGTCTTCGAAATTTGAATATGTATGTTGCCTTCAAGAATCGTTACAAATAGACGCCCCTCCCTTGGTGTAACTTTTTCATTCTGGTTAGTGTTTGTTTAAGGTGAATGTTCAGGTTTCCCTTCAGGAATTGCTTATGTTCTTGTTGCCTTTGGATTGTTATCTGTACCAGCACTGTAAACTTAAACTATGTATATCACTGGAAATTTTCGTTGAAGATATGATTGTTAATGCAAGCATTCAGAGAGAAGATTGAATAAATTGTTAAGCTTGGGAGTTGTAGACTAATGAAGTTTGAACTCCCCGACTCAGTTTGTAATATCAACGGTCGTTCATGATCTTGAAGCAGATATCCGTCTCGGTATTTTCTGTTGTATCTGATCGTTTAGTTAATTAAATTATGTGTTTATGTGGTTAGTTTTCTTGATTCCAGCTCAGGTCATTCGTCTAGCTCGGTAAGTGGTGATAATAATAATTACCATTATTATAGTACCTCGGATGGGAAGAAAGTCCAGTCTTATAAGAGTACTGAGTATTTAGTACTTCTAACTAATCAAGAACTGACGTATGAGATTCAGGGCTTAAATTAAGAGCTTGTTTGATTCTCTTAATTGACCTAATTTATAATTTTACTTACCATTGATTTGGCATTTGATTTAAAAACTGTTCAATTAAAATCATATATTTCATATTTTTTTACATTTCTAATACATATTATACCTCTTTGTTCATTATAATTTCCCTATATTTAGACAAATAATGAGAATCAAGCAAATTTTAAATAACAAATTGAGTCTTTTGAATCCACATGCAGGTCTCTAGTCAGGAGTACTGAGTTCAGTGCTCCTGAAGTACGAGACTTTTTTCCCCTTAGGTGATAAGAGTCTCATCCCATTGGCCATAACGAGATGCTTATATTCTATTTTCGTCCGCTCTATAAAGATTGATCACTTTCCGTTTAAAGTGTAATTGAATAGTTTTCATTTTCAATGTATATTATTATTAACAATATAAAATTATTAAGGTATGTTTGATTGCTATAGTTTTCCATTTAAATTTTCACTTTTGTGTTGTTTGATTGATTTGCTTTCGTGGAAAATATTTTCTCACTTTTGATCACGTGACTATATTTTTCAGGGAAACACAAGGGGATGATAGGGGAGGGGAGGGGAGGGGAGGGGAGGGATATTAGGGGTGGGGGATGGGATTCAAATCCAGGACCTCGGTCATGAAATGTGAATACTTAACAACTGGAACACTTGTTTGAATCTAGGTGATTTTTTTTCCAATAAATTGGAATTTCATATCTCTTAAAATATTAGATTATTTTTTAAGTTAAAAAATATAAAAATTTTCCAAACATGTACTGAATCGAGAATTTTTCCTTTTCTCTCTCTCTTTCTTTTTTTTTTTGGGGGGGGGGTCTAGGGCATGGATTTTATGTTACATAACATTTCTTGTCAATGTTAACGAATATAAGACCTTATAATCATTTCAAAATTTCTAATTAAGAATTGTTATTGGAGTTTATAACTTTATTTTATTTTCATATTCATTCACAAATCACTCACTGAATTTCATTTAATTTCTTTTTTGGCATAAGTTTTACTTTATGATGCACACTCCTGAGATAGTTGTTAATCTCAAAATTATTTACTAAATCATGAGTAATAAATCATCTAACGAGACTATAATCATTAGAAAGTCTCAGTCTATGTACTCGATCTTCATAACCATACACAAACATTCACATCATATCACCATTTTCTATGAAAAAAATCATTCAGGATGAAAGTTTGATGAGTGTTGAGATCGGAACTTGTTCATTAGTTACCTTTTTTTATTCGTTAAGGTTTAATTTCGTAATATAAACATATATTCAACTCAAAATTAGAAAATTTTAACAAAAAAAAAAAAACAATTATATTCACACTATATTTTTTTATATCTACACTACATTTTAATTGAAATTGTAGTTCTTAATAAATAGTCATTGTTAAAATTATATTCCAAATATTTTACGGTATATTTTTATAATTAACATTCTATTTATGTAGATTTTGATGATTACTTTTCAAAAATTATATTAGCCAACTTTTAAATAAAGAAAAATTTGTCACGTTTTTGCTTTAGTTATTATTTTTCCTTTTCTTAAATATAAAAAACGATGCGCAAATAAATCATTTTCACTATCTTAACATATGTTTTGAAAGAAAATTGTTGTCAAAGATATAATATTTGCTAACCGGTTAAAAATTGAAGATGAGAAATACAAACAAAAGATTATGGACATAAATATTATAACTTTAAAATATTAAGGACTTTCAATGCAATTAACTTGTGGTGTATTTAGTAAAAGTTGTAGTGTCAATATAACTACCCCAAAAATTTTAGCAAATAAAAAAATATATGTAGAAAAGTATAATTTATATATAAAACTTGATAATTTCTATAAAAAAATAATGACCATCTATTAACAAAATTTGAAAAAAAAAGAATGTTTTCATGGATAATAATAGCTATCAAATATCGAAAGATAGAAACAACTATTTTTAGGTGGAATATTAAACCAATTAAACACGTGCAATTGACATTTTCTATGAAAATTAATTCTAGAAAATTTAATTACTTAGAATTTATTTTTTTCTATGTATTCTCAATGTTTGTAATCAAACAGTACCTTAAAGTAAAATAATTAGTAAATTAAATGACAAATCAAGAAAATAATTTTAGAATTTATTTTTCCAACAATATTAATTAAGCTTTTTTTTAAGGGATATATAAAGTAGGAGAGGGAAAATAGAGAAAGTGATAACTTGAAAAATACAAAGGTTTTTTATACGTTTTTTAAAATTAAGGTACATGACGGTTTTTTTTTTTAAAAATCAGGTGTTTCAACTGTTTTTATACATAACAATCATAATTCACCAAGACATCGAGTCACATCAAAATAACTAACTAAAACACCGAGTCACATCAAAACAAGTCGTTAAAACATCGAGTCACATCAAATAAACTCGTCAAAACGCCAAATCACAACGAAAACAACTCGCCATAACACCAACTTAAATCAAACACAGCTTCAAAACACCAAGGCATATCAAAACAACTCGTCAAAACACCAAGTCATAACAAAAACAACTCGCCAAAACACTGAGTCAAGAACAAACACAACTTCAAAACACCGTGTCACAATAAAAAGAACTCGCCAAAAATACTGAGTCAAAATCAAACGCAACTCCAAAATATCGAATCACAACAAAAACAATTCGTCAAAACAAATAATTACAAATCCTAGAACGCAAGAAACTAGTGAAATCACTAAGGCTTTGTTTGGTAACCATTTAAGAAAAAGCTAGGAATTTAAATATATTTAAAATTTAAATTTTGTATAGGCTTCGAGATTTGATTGTGCCATGTGGAGGTAATGATTAAAATGATGTAAGAGTTCATGTTAAATTAAATATATGGTTAAATGTGGTGTTGCCATGTGTCTAAAAATTAAAATTTAAATTGGTTGATAAATTTAAGGTAATTTTAATTAGTAGCCAAACATTGTGTAAATCAATAATAATGCTCTGTTCAACAAATTATTGCAATAATAAGAACAATAAGAATACAATAGACTGTATGCTAGATACAACAAATAAATAAAAACAAATCATTGCAACAAATCAATAAGAACATTAGACGTCGATACAATATATCATTGCAAATCCTAGAAGTCATTGCTGTGAAGCCGCTCTGTTAGCTGTTGAGAGTTGAGCATTTAATCAAACACCTGACGATGAGATCGGAAGAGCACACCTTAACTTGTCTCTGATATCACTGTTGGGATCTTTTTTTAGGTTTATTTTCCTATGTTACCTTTGGTCGTATTGTTACCATCTTTTAATTGATTTTTCTTTCCTTATGTTACCATCATCTTTTTGTTATTTCCCTATGTTTTATCACTTTGTTACCATATATCAGGTTTGTTACCATCTCGTAATACATTTTTTAAAAGCAGTGGTTCCGATCTCACAAAACACACATATTTTTTTTATGGACAAATTTACAGAGCACACCAATTTTCCCGAGTGGTAATATTTGTTTTATAAATGATAACACTGTTACTGTGTTTGTGGTGTGGCAATTTTGGCAGCTGACGACGTTCCCAAGGTGAAAATGTTGTTGGCGGTACATAAATATACCATTTTTTATTGGAAAAAATTATATTTAAGTAATAATTATTATAATTGTAATAATTTATAAAAAAATAGTAATTAATAAAGAATTAAATTTTAATTAAAATTAGTTTATGATAGTTTTGAAATAGAAAATGATATTTTTGTAATTACTTTAATATAAAAGTTTTTTTTAAACACTATTAGAAAGGATGATTCTCTTTATTATAAAGTGTTTCGAAAAAGGCTGTATTTATCAAGTTTAACGCAAACCAATGTTTTTTTTAACCTCTAGGCGTTGCGGACAGTCTTAACTAGGAAATTGGGCCATTGTCTGTCCTACTACGTGTCTCAATGGGAAACGACTGACAATCAGAAGGCTCATTAGTCTGAGGGATGTAACTGTATGAGATTATAATCTGAATTATAATCTAAAACATGACATTACTTTATTAGTTGTTTTTATAAAAAGTAAATAATTATGATTTGATTTTTATTTTTTAACTTTTAAAAAAATAATAAAATTAATGAAATAATGTCGTATGTCATGTTATAATATAAATTATAATATCGTCTACTTGTCAAATACTTCGTTAATTTTAAATCCGTGATTTCGCTAAATTCCGGGACCATTTTCGGTCAAAGCGCGTGTAAACATCATTTGGCGCTGATTAACCGTAAATCCCCCTTTCGATTAATTAAGCTCGATAGATCGTTTTCATACTAGTGTCAGAGTAGTTTCAGACTTCTGCTCGCTGCTTTCCTTTCATCTTGCTCTCTCGAAACCCTAAATTACATCTTTCTTCTATTTTCACAGTCCTGTTTGTGTGCAAAATTTGTGCATTGGACACACGAGTTCTGTGTGAGAGCGAAGATATGACAAACTGTCAGGTGTTGTTCAGGGGCGAGGAAGATGATGTTCCCTTGATATCGCGCCGATCACTGGTCGGAAAGAGGGAAGTGAAGCGTAAACAGTTGTGCCTGGACGATGAAGACGAATCTGAACCAGAGGAAGGGGAGGTAAGAGAGTATAAGAAACAGAGGAACGAGAAGAAAGAGGAATCTGAGTCGGAGTCCGAGGATGAAAATGAGGAGGACGCGGAGGAGGTGGAGAGTGAAAATGAGGGGTCGGAGGAGCCAACAGCTCAGCCTATTGGTGAAGTTGTTCGGGTCTCCGGAGAAGGGGAGTCGAGGAGGAAGCATTACGAATCCTTTGAATTCGATGGCATTACATATAATCTAGTGAGCATTATACGTTATAATTTGTTTATTACTTATACTAGGTAAATGTGATTTTATTGTTTTTTTCCCTCTCTGTTAATTTTGCGGAATTGTGTTATTGGAGTTGAGATAATAATCTGTTACTGGCTAGTGGCTACTTGTAGTTTAAATCACATTGGTGACTTGTGAGTTGTGATATCAGTTAAATCTGGTAACCCTGACCGCTTTGGTATGTTAAGATATTTTCTGCATGTTTGCTCCAATATCACTGAAATTCTTGTTTATTTTCAGGAGGATCTTGTGCTCTTAGTTCCTGAAGAAATATATCAAAAGCCATCGGTGGCCATGATTAAGGTTTACTCTGCTTTTGCAACTTGGTTTCTAAAACGATAAGTCCACATTAAAGAATTGAAACGTTTTGCCTTTTTTGCTGCTGAGTTTATCTATAATAATATACGTATGTAATCATATCGACAATATTGGCTGTTTTGCAAATGAACTCAGGGTGTGTATGTCATTAAATTCTCCATGATTCTCTTGTATATTGGTGCTTCTCTCTTTTAAGTGTAAAAGTTTTGGTGCATCATATATATATCCTTTTGGTTGTAGACATTCCATTGATAAATTATTTACGTGGTTTTACTTTTAGAAATGCATTAATCATGTTTATCCAATCTTTCGGGAATTATTAAAGAGTTCTTTTTGTGCACAGGACATTACTCAGACCCAAGACGGAGTCACTATGTTAACCATACAGCGATTTTATCGTCCAGAGGAGGCAAAAGAAATAGGTGGTGGGAATTGGCAAGCACATAATGTACGGGAGCTATTTTATAGTTTTGATCGGGATGAAGAATTTGCAGAATCTGTTATGCACAAATGCACCGTGCACTTCGTACCTATGAACAACAGATTCCACATCAGAAACAACATCCAGGTTTTATCGTGCGGAATGTATATGATCCTGTACAGAGGAGGTTGTTTGAGCTAACCAACGAAGTTTATGAAGATGGAAGACGACATGAGATTGACCTTCTTGTTCAAAACACTATTACACGACTGGGAGACCTTCCTGACCTTGAGCCCGTGGATAATGATGTAGATCTGGAAGATCAAAGAAATAATAAACGCGTGTTGGGAAGGAATGCATCGTGTTTGGATGCCCCTGGGAAGGAGGAGGAAACATGTAAATTTCGTCAATCTGGTATAGCAGAAGAGAATCCTGGGAGCATTTCTGCTAGCACGTCAAAGTATTATGCTATCCTATCACATCATAAGGTACTCACTGGGGTATCACCACGGGACAGGTGGTTGGAAAGCTGCTACAGGCAATCGAATATGTGTGGTCTCCTGTGGCCACCAAGCTGAATTCCGGCAAAGAAAAGAGTGGTGCTGATAGCGGTAGCAGCATCAGTAAGATTAGTGGCTTAAATAATGTAAATAGGTCTCATGACAAGACTTCAAATGTGCAGGATCTTTTATTAATACCATGAAATATTAACTTTAGTGTTCTATGTTAGCAGTCAATAGTCTAACTAATGAGATTATTTGTGTAAAGATACACATAAGATGTTTCTTTTCTTTGCACAGACAGATGCCGCCGTTCCTGCTGTAGCTGCTCTTGAGAAGGCTACACATGATGCACTTTCCTCAAGCTTTGATAGGTATACAAAAAAGATGCGGCAGTTAACATTTAATCTTAAGGTTAGCCATTGCATCTGTTCATGAGTTTGCAGAAGTGTATTGATGTATGTAAATACTTCTATTGAAGTCTGATCATTTTTTAGCACAGCTTGCTGATGTACCCGTTTGGTTTGACTGAGAATGATTTATAAAGTGGCACATTGAATAAATGCTTTGTTATATCTTTTCATTGTTCACCTGTTTGCATTTTTTTCCCATTTTTTTTATTGTTCACCATTTCTTTCCAGAACAATGCTGTCTTAGCACGGCGTCTTCTGAGTGGGGAGTTGGAACCATCTCATATACAGAAAATCTTAAAAAAATTAAAGGTCGAAGTCTTTGTTTCCCTTCCCCTGTGCTCTGTTTTCGGCATTGAATAGTTGATGTATTAATTTACCGTATTATTTGATCCTTAAACGTTTGGAGAAATATTGCTTGTAACATGCTGCTTTTAGTCTGGGATCACGGACATGATAATTTGACATGTTATGGATATGAAGAACTCGGAAATTGGCATCAACATACAGCGTCTATTTAGTGCCCAAACAAATAATATCAATGACAATTCATTTGAGGTAGATTTGTACTGTACTTTAGTCTTGTTCTTTAACACCTCTCCCGCGTAAAATATATATTCAGGAGGGTCTAACAGCAGAGGATATTGCTAGCTTGAGGAGTCGGGGCACATGCGGGTTATTCAGTGTTCTTTCTTCCGTTGGTTGTGCATAAGTTTTTGGTTTGCTATATTCAGATAGCATAACATATGGATCCTCTTTAACCTGTGATGTTTCTGCTTTTTACTTAAAAGAGTTTTCGCTATTTAAAGTCACAAGTTCTCGACATATTATCCGTTTGTTTGTCTGTGGTCCAGATGACTGATGCTTATGGCGAGATATGCACGGAGGCCTCACCTCACCTCACCATCACGGCCAAAGGGAGTTGGATCTCGCTTGCAGCGATTTCTTGTTTTGAACATTATTTTTTTTTTGGCTATGCAATGTATTTTGGTATATTCACAGATGTGCATCGGCAAAAGTCGAAGGATAAACTTAAGAAGCGGTTGACACGTGTAGTGCATATGGAACTCTGAAATGTGCGTAGGTGACAGTGGTCGCCTGCATGCACAGAAGTATTAGTCCTTGATTATTATTATTATTTGTTAAAGTAATGATAAACTTCTATAATGTTTCACCAATTAATTCACCGACTGTGTATTAATATGAAAAGTAAAACTGTCAATTAAGGCATTTAAATAATTTGAGCTTTAGATATTTTAGGGTTAAAGTTGTAAATCGGTGAATTAATTGATAAACCAATCTAGAGGTGTAGCATTACTCTATTTATTATTATGAGTAAGAAATTTTCATTGAACAAGATAAAAATGTAAATCATAGCATAGTACGGCCGTCAAGTGGTAAAATGATCATGAATTGTCCTGTTTAACTGTTGTATGACCGTGAGACTTGGTCATACATAGTTCAAATGTGACACTATATGTAGCCGCATGATCACTGGACAAGTATTGAGACAGACTATATAAGAAATTATAATCATGTAGTGTGTTTTGATATACGACACGTGGTCATATAGTTTTATATGGTGTCATATATATGGTAGTTACATAATTTTTATGGTTATAGGACTTCACTTAAGGTGAGGTGATGATTCACATTAACTATTTCACTTGTAAAGAAAGATATTTAGACAAACTATATAAGAAACTATAATCATGTAGTGTGTTTTGATATACGACACGTGGTCATATAGTTTTATAAGGTGTCATATATATGATAGTTACATAATTTTTATGGTTATAGGACTTCACTTAAGGTGAGGTGATGATTCACATTAACTATTTCACTTGTAAAGAAAGATATTTGAGCATACATAAATGGTGAAAAATTCTAAAGAGAGTTAACTTTTCTTTTATAGAGTGGAAAAGTGCCACACGACCCTCTATTATTGGGGGATCAGAGGGTGGGTCTTTTAATCTCTCAATAATAAGGGGCTTTGTGACACTTTTTCACTCCAGAAGAGAGAGATTAACTATCTATAGCCGGACCGCATAAATGGTATCTTTAGTAGTTTTGTTAAAAGAATTGATCTATGAGCATATATTATCTCAAAAATGATCAGTAGCATATGTCAACTCTAATGATTAATCACGCCCGCAATGTTTCAACCCTTCTATGCAGGGGAGTACTCTCCCTTCCACATGGTTCTTGTTATTGGGATTCGCTTCCTGATTCTCCAATAACAATGAGTTATATAGGGTATTACTCTCCCTTCTCTTTAGAAATTCCACGCAATGTTTACCTCAATGATTAATAACGGATCTATAACTAATAACCTTTTTTTTCTAATATATTGAGAAGTGAGAACATGTTATTTTTACCTGAAAATTAACTGATCTTTTGGCCACAGTTTTCTTCTTATTAAAATCTTTTTTTCCCACCGTTTCTTTATACCAATCTGATATTACAAATAGTGATCAATGCTTATTGTTTCCACAGCTTCTCCGTTAACAAGGGCATGGCGCACGTGTTCCTAGCAGGTTCATCACCTAGCAATCGTTACGGAGCAAGACAAATTATGGAAGTTGACGGTATTAATGCCAAAACTATGGCGGCGGCTATATCTCCCTCTGGTTTGCGCCAAACTTTATGGAAATCCGCAACAAGTTTGTGTTTGGGTAGGGTCAAAGATGGACGGAGACGACTTTATCGAGCAATTTTTGCAGCAAATGCGCCCACGGAGAAGGCTGCAACCGCCATCCAACCGTTGAAGAAGGAAGATCTCGTCAACTACTTAGCTTACGGTTGCTAGACTAAGGAGAACTGGAGGTTGTATTCTATCCCAAAATTGCATGTCAATATAGCCGCTCGGCTGGGCTGAGCGAACTATCTTCATAAAGTTCCAGTTCATAACAAGTTCTAAAATCAATGATACATCCCTCCCGCGCTGGCACTGCCATATGCTTCAATTTTTATATTTACAAGACTCTTACAAAATATTAGGAAATAGTAAAATAAGCTTGGAAATTGCATGTTGATGACAAATCTTTGTGAAGCATGTTTGGCAAAGCTCAAAAGGTAAGTTCTCCTGACATGTAGTTGTATGTGCACGTACTTATGATTTTTTTTTGGGGGGGGGGGGATCATATACAAACTGCGGTGAGATAAGATCTCTATTCTTTCTAATACACGGTATAGGGACTGAACATGAAAAGTTTGCGTTTGATCTCCAAATACTGCGTCCAATAAAATATGAACAAATAGCAGAGCTGCTTGATAGAATTTCTGAGAGATTTGCTTGGGATAAAATAATGGAACACGGCAGAGTTATAGGGCTCAAACAGGTACTACTTCTGGGCTAATTTTTTATTTGTATCCATTTATTTATTTATTTTTTAAAACTTGTTTTGGTGGGTTTACAGAAAGAACAGGTGTTTTATTAGTTAGAAGCACATTATAGCTTATCCATTTGATGAAATAATTGAACATGGTGTCAAAGAGAAGGTACTGAAACCAGGTTCTGAAGTGATTCATTTATAGAAGTTGCGCATTCCATGTTGAGTTGACAGATGTGTTGAAAGAAACATTTTAGTTCAGCTCAATCTGCTCGTTCCCTGTCTAAGAGCTCATGCATATACATGACGCTGCTGAACAGTCCTGTCTATGTTGTTTCTCTTTTTAATTTGAATTTCTCTTAGTTTTGATGGCATTGCTCCCATATCTCTACTACAGGCTGCATTGCTGTCTTTGACTCTTTGGGTAAAATTCTTTGGGAACAATGTCGTTTAATCTGTTCGAAGGGAAACCAAAGCATATCACTGGAACCTGCTGGCCAATTGGAGCTTAGTGGTGCACCTCTTGAAACTCTACATCAAACTTATGCTGAAATTAACTCACATCTTTTAAAGGTTAGTATGCTTTTATGTCTAGGTAACAGCCTTAGTACCTTACTAGACTTCCCAAACAACTGTTGTGTCAATCTGCTGATTTTTTTTGTGAAGTTTGTGACTTTGAAATGAGTTTCAGTCTAGAACTCTTGTATCATTCAATTTCATATATCAATTACATTCAGCAGGTGCAACTTTTTTCTGTCACACTAATGAATTTTCTTAGTTCACTTCTTTGTTATGTATTAATGGTATGGGGTGCACAATGGGGTAAGTTTTTTTCATTCTTCTGGAGAATGCTGTGTAGTCTCTCTTGATCTCCCCCCCACTTAGAAGCATTGCACTATCCTCTCAAGGCACATTTTCTTTCCTTGGCTTACTTTTTCTCTTGTGATATATATATATATATATATATATCTCACACAGGTCACTGCTGTAGCACGGGAAATGGGCATTGGATTATTAGGAATTGGCTTTGAGCCCGTCTCTTCACTTAAAGATATACCAGTGATGCCTAAGTTAATGTGTTAAGATAGATATTTTCTGATGAAAAGTTTCACTTATCTCTAATGTATTGATTCAATCCATTTTAATGAAAAATGGTGAGTTGTACCTGGAACCTTGTTTAATATAGCTGGTTCATGAATACCATAATAGATGATTATTGCCACTTATCAGCAACTCGCATTGTAGAACTAACAGGTTTGCAATACATATGTAATATTGTAATGTATTCCCTGTCATAGAATTATTCTTTATTTGGAATTCCAATTCACCAATTTTCCCCTCTGCCTAAGGGCAAAAAAAAAATAAAATAAAATAAAAGAAAAATAAAAGAGAAAACATAAGGTTAGAATCCTTGATGAAACAAACCAATAGCCAAAGATTGTTAAGATCTGCTTGTAGGCTAGTAGAATATCCACTCCTAATCATGTTTGCTAATCATGTACATATGTTATCTTTTCAAACTTCATGTGTGATCACCACCTACTTACTCTCAGTTTTGATGTTCAACTTTGCCAAACTCTGATTTGAAATAAGGTACATTCAGAGGCTGCGTGATCTATTCCTCTAGTCCATGATGGCATCTAAGGATCACCAGTTTCAACTATCCTTTTCTACAAACAATATACACTTCCATAAGATTTGCTGAACTGCTATACTTACTGTCAGAATTAATCTGGCTCAGGCAAGATATGAGATTTTGAGAAATTACATGTCTAAAGTTGGGTCACCTGGAGTTGATCTCACCTACCAAACTTGTTCTGTTCAGGTCAGGAGAACATGAATCTGTCTTTAAATTTTCTGATTGAATCGAACTTTATTAGCGATGATTGTAATTTACCTAAAAGCCTGTCCTCTCTTACTTGAGTCTGTTGGTGCAATTTATGCTTCAGCTCAGGCTCTTAATTTTATATTTGACAGGTGCATCTGGATTTCTGTTCTAAAGCTGATATGATAAGGAAGTTCCGAGCTGGTCTCCGTTTACAGCCCGTAAGCTTCCTTTTTTTTTTTTTTTGTGGAAACTTTTTTTGTTATGTCAAATCTAATACTAAACAAAAACAGGTAGCCACAGCACTTTTTGCAAGTTCACCTTTCGCTGAAGGGAAACCAAATGGTTACCTTGGCATGAGAAGGTAGTAAGCATTATCCCAGACCCCAGCTGGAGCGTATGTGATAATTATTCTCCTGTAATCAAGTCTCTCAAAGTCCAATTTTTGCTGAATAGTTCTATTTATTCCTTCAGCCATGTGTGGACCAATGTGGATCACGCCCGCACTGGCATGATTCCATTCGTCTTTGACGACTCTTTTGGGTATGTTCCATCCTCGTGACTGATATAAATAAAGGATGATATAAATAAAGAAAAGAAGTTTACGGTATCTGTCCAGATTAAAATGGTCACTCATTAAGCTAAAAATTACTGATTGGGGAAGTGTCTTTGTCGTCTTATTTGAACCTTTTGTTTAAAACTTCGTGTGTTGGCATAGCTTGTTCAGAAGAAGCATAAGAACTCATACTAGCGATGAAAGAAATATACTTTCCATCATTTTATTCTATTTTAGCATATAGTTATAGTTGTTTGCTTCTTTTCCTCCTAACTGTGCTTTATTTTTGATGTCTACACTACAAGAAATATGAGCAACAATGATAAAACTTAGTGACGAAAACTGAAGCGTCCCTATAGGGTACCATCTATGGCGACGACCTCATGAGGGAGGGTGGGACCCTATATGTAGATTATAGCGGCGACTAAGTCGCCGCAATATGCTTATGTCGCCATTAAAAGTAGAACCTTTTGGGGCGATCCATCTTTTATCGCCATATTTCTTAACCGTAGCGACGACACGTATAAATCGTCACTATATTTCTTGATCTATAGCGACGACACATAAATTTCGTTACTATACGTTTGGCGGGAAAATTTTCTGCCTTTGTGCATGTATTGTACCGACGATAAGTTGTTATAGGTAGCAAATTTGTCATTATAGTTGTAATAATTTTTATAATATATATCATAAATTCAATACAATAACTGAAAGTTTAACTAGTCCAGATGGTAAGGTGGCTTGTGGTGGAAGGGCGGTTCATGGTTCGAATCTTGTATCTTGCAAATGTGCTGAATTAGATGTGGTTGGAGTCTGGTCGGCTCCAAAGCTGGGGGTGAAATATTGGCCGAAAATGTAGTCACTATTGGTCTACTGGTACTGGCTTATATTAACGACTCTGCTGCGAAAAATTGTTGCTATAGACCTATAGTGACGACATTTGAGTCTACAATGGTGGCAAAAGTCGCCAGATCGGAAGAGCATTTGTTGTACGCTAAAACCCAACCAACCCCCCCCCCCAAAAAAAAAAAAAAAAAAAAAAAACTTGTGCCTTATTTATTGTCATCCACTTGACATGTTCAGGTAGGCTTAAAAATGGTTTTATCATATAATTATAATAACCAAAGTTTTCATGCTTAGGTGGAGCTTTATGATCCACTTATTTAT
>CAVNYN010234349.1:0-26881 GCA_963692815.1 Nyctanthes arbor-tristis
AGACTACAAATCCTTACAATATATTAATACAAAAACATAAGTGCACCGTAGAAATGGAGTTTAACTGAAATTGATGAATCCAATTTTAAAAAAAAAAAAGAAGAATAAATCCACTAATAAACAATATCGATACAACGAAAATCCATCAAATTTGAAAATAAAATCAAGCATTCAATACGGATAGAATTGCATTGCGTATAAAAATTCACATTTATGTAATTAACAAACTACAGATTTTGCACCAAGAAAATATAGAATTGCATTACAATTCAAAAGTTTAACACCAACATATAATGAAATCACATGCATTTAATAAAAAAATTGATGGCACCAACAAAGTCTAGCTAGCAGTAATCAGCCGAAACAAAGAAAAATGATATAGCTCTACCTACAAGGTTCAATTTGTTTTTGGTACAATGCTTGGCTATTGCTATCACCTAGTGGACAATTAAATTCATTTACAAAGAAAGACAGAGAACAATCAATACCTTTTCTTCACAAAGAAAGAATCAAACAAATACCATAGATGATAACGTGGCATACAAAGAATATTCCAGCAATTGGAAATTATAACGTGAAATTATACATGTAAAGTATACAAAATTTGTACACATACCCCTAAAAGTTATCATTTCAAGGAATATGAATCTAAAGACATTTAAGTAAATTAAGGAAAGGGTTTATATACAAAATTTTTACATCTTGTATATACAAATAGCATTTCTCATTATAACATTCATATGAGTGCTATTTATGACATCCAATGTCTGATCACGTGGCGTGCATATAATTGCAATGAGCTTCCCTACTTTACATTACATACCCAAAACATATATATATATATATATATCTATGTCCATGTATTCACCGTTACCTTCTTCACCAATCCCGACAATGAAAAAATTAAAGTTGGGCAAAATAACCATAACTAACCGAATCAAACTATAACCAAGCGGTTTGGTTCGGTGTAGTTCGGTTTTTTAAAAATTCTAAATGATTTTGGTTATTAAAACCAATAACTATTGGGTTATGAGATTGGTTATGATTTTGATCCAAAAACCGAAAACCAAACCATAACCGAATTTAGATTTTAAAGTCTGAAGGTATCAATTCATAAGAAATCAAAACTTAGACACCACGAAGGATTGAAGATGGAATTTGGTAATGACAACTTACGTCATTGCTTTTACATGAAAAGATGAGTTCATGTTTGTTTCATTAAACGCTAAAGACTTAGATTTGCTTCTTTTAGTTTGTTGAAACTTTAATGAATTGCATTAATTTACTATATATTATTTTGTTTACCAAACTTGCTATTTCAACTCTCAAATAAGTTATGCTTGCTATTTTTCAATTTTGAAAATACAATGTTATATAACCATAACTAAACAAACTAAACCAAATCAAATCAA
Source organism: Nyctanthes arbor-tristis (assembly GCA_963692815.1). NCBI lineage: Eukaryota > Viridiplantae > Streptophyta > Magnoliopsida > Lamiales > Oleaceae > Nyctanthes > Nyctanthes arbor-tristis. The sequence goes on from CAVNYN010234349.1 coordinate 1,413, forward strand.
ATGGTTTGGTTTTGGTTTGGTTTTAATATTTCAAAATAACTGAATGGTTATTTTTTCAAAAAGCTTTTTTTTTTTTTTGATTTGGTTTTTTTAAAACCACAACCAAACTAAACCACGCCCAAGCCGAGAAAAAATGAAAAAAAAAAAAAGAAGAAGAAGAAGAAGCATATTTAAAAGGTAAAATTAGTGAATTAAGGTCTTTTTAACAGCTCTTCCAAAATATAAGGTATGGAATGGTAATTTTTGAAAAATCAGGTAACCTCCCCTCCCCTCCCCTCCATAGCCTTTTTCTCTCTCTAAAATCACAGACCCAAAACCTCGATCGCCACCGTTGCGCAACTCCACCACTGCACCCCCTACCAACACTCTCTCTGTAGCCGCTGCATCGCCAGTGCCGCCGTATTTGTAAAAAATAACATAGGTGATTTTCAAAGATGCCAAGAAGAAAAGGGCAAACTCAATTCTCGGTTTCTACCCCGATGATCACTACCTTTTTCCAATTTAAACTCTTTTTTAAGTTGATTTTTTGATTTTATTATAAATGTTATAATTTTGCAGCATGTTGCATTGTGTTGCTGTTTCCTTTACTACAAGACTTGCGAGTGCTGCATGGATTGCTTGTGCCTCTGCCTTTAGACTTTAGAGTGCTTTTGGTTGGGATTGGCGGGTGATTACGGTGGTTGTAATATTTTTGGCTGGAACTGTAGTGGTTGTGATATTTTGTGGGGGTGGTTTCGGGCGAATTGGAGTATTTTTGGCGAGTTGTGATGGTGCTTTGTGACTGGCAGTAGTGATAGTGGGTGGGTGGTTGGTAGTGTAGTATAGTGTGGTTGTTGTGATGTGTTTGTTGTAGTTGTTTCGGTGAGTTGTTGTGTTATTGTGACTCAGTGTTTTGGCGCGTTTTGTTTGTTGTGTGTTAGTGTTTTGGCGAGTTTTGTTTGACGTGACACAACGTTTTGACGAGTTGTATTTGTTATGATTCGGTATTTTGACGAGTTTTTTTTATGCGACTCGGTGTTTGGGAGAGTTGTTTTGATGTGACTCGATGTTTTGACAAATTGTGATTGTTGTGTTGTAGTAACTCGATATTTTGGCGAGTTGTGTTTTATGTGACACCGTGTTCTGGCGAGTTATGTTTGTTATGAGTCGGTATTTTGGCGAATTGTTTTGATGTGACTCGGTGTTTTGGCGAATTGTGATTGAGATCGGAAGTTATAATATTGTGATATCACAACGTAAAAACATCTGAATTTTTCAAAAAAAGCTTAATGTATCTTAATTTTAAAAATTGTGTTAAAAATATTTATATTTTTCAAGACATCTTATGTAAAAACTCCAATTAAGATCAGCCGTCAAAAATCAAATTTTTAATTAACTGGGTCAAATGCCGGTATGGATATCTGGGCTATGAAGTGAGCTGAAATCTGGGCTTATGAACAACACGGGTCTTTATTGAGGGTTAATTTGCTAAAACGTGTCTATCTTAGATACCAAGAGTGCAATTTACCAAAATATTCAGCTTCCCATTTTCCCTATTCACTCGCCGTTTCGACTATACTTCCAATCCGGAAAAGATCCGTTGAATCGCCAGTAGATCGCAGTGCGTTTCATGCTATCATGGTACACCTTGCAATCTTTTGTTGAGCTTCAGCTTTTTACGTTTTCTATCTGTCTGAATCAAATACATTAATTAAATTTTTTTTCTTTCCCTTTTTTCTCTGTTTGTGTATTCGGGTCGAAGCACCTGTTTCGCGGAATTTGATCTTGAAAATGCAACCAATAGGAAGTGGGTTTTTAATTTATTCATCTATTGGATTGTAATCTCGAAGCCCTGATTTGTTACATACCAATGAAGTTTGATACTTTCAGTTGAGGCTCAGATCGTGAAATTTTTTAACGGGACAGATTGAAACCCTAGCACTTATAAGCTTCCTATAGTTTTCATTTAGTTTCGGAAGCTATTGTTGACATGTCCTCTTGGATTATTAGGATTTCCAAATGAATGTAGCAACGATTATCACTTGTACCTGAAAATTTGATACTGACAGGTAAAATCTCTGGAGCATGGTAGTTGCTGTATTCAAGCTTCATTTGCTTTAGTTTTTTCTTGCTAGTACTGTCTGAATCAGCTGTAATTTTACTCACTATGCGAAATGTTCTAAATTACGTCCTTGGATTGATGTGGACTTACCATTTCTCGGGATAATTGTGATATTTAAGAAAACCAGAGGCATATTCTTCTTATAAAACAGAAAAATGAACCTTTTGTCTCACTCCGTGTTTAATGTACGGGGAAAACCCAAAAACCCAAATTTGGGTTTTCCCCAACACTGCAAAATAATGTTAGGGCGTAAAAACCCATTTTTTGGGAGATCTGTGGTGCCCAGTTCCCCCCTCATTTTCCCCTTCTCCTTTTCTCATTCCAAACCCCCCCACCCCTCACAAAAAAAATAATAAAAAATAATTAATAAAAATAAAAACTAGACGTGTTTTTAGAGTGGGATTTCTTTATGATACAGGTTGTTAACAGTTTCTATACCTTTGGGTTCACTTCCAATGTGAAGGGGGGGTTGCGGAATGGAGGGGGAAATGTAAAAGGGTAAATTGAGGGTGGAAAAACCCAAATGAGGTGGCAAATTTGCCCAAAACCCCCGAAGTTACGTTTTTCACCCCTACATAAATTGAGCAACAAATTTGCAAAGTTATGTTCTTTTGTAGTTTCGTTTAGACTTTTTCATCCTTTCGAGTGGGATTTCTATTTATGCCACAGGCTGTTAGCAGTTTCTATACTTTTTGTTTACAGAGTTGCAAAGTTATATTCTTTTGTAGTTTTGTTTAGACCTAGCTGTTCTCGAAGTACATTTTCCAGGATTTATGTTTCTAATTTCAGAGTTGAGCTTGATGGAGAGCATAAGGTTACAGTTAGTATTATTCTTCTAGATGAACACTACTGTTTGGGAGGTGAAAAGAAAAAAACTTAATTTTGGTGCGAGCTCCTTCATCTTCTGAAATTAATTGTTTATCAAGTAATATTTTGTATGGTTGAATTTGACGAGGATAAAATCATACTATTGATGTTTTAAAATCTTAAGCCAGCATAGGTAACAGGAGCACAGCCACTAAACTTGAGCCATTTATTGAGCATTAATATCTAGTGTGATGTTGTCAATTGTGGACACATTTTTCTCCTCAAGGCCATCTACGGCCTACATGATCTGATTTTAAGGACTTCTGTACATATTTGCAAAATTTTATCTTCTCCATTTGCCTCTTTGGGAGACAAAGAAGCATTAGCCTTGAATTACGTAAACTCTATGGCTTTTTCCTGGAATCATGAAGTTCATATATTTCTTTTTCTTTTCATTTTGACAGTCCCCTATAAAGAACTTACTTTCTCTGCAAAGGGCTGCTTTATTTCAGCATCCAACTGAGAAATGGGGCATAGCAGGTAGATATTTCAGCACTCAGGCTGCAACTACCTCTACTACACAACAGCCTCCACCTCCTCCACCACCTCCAGAGAAAACCCACTTTGGTGGCTTGAAAGATGAGGATCGTATTTTCACAAATTTATATGGGTTGCATGACCCCTTTCTCAAAGGTGCCATGAAACGAGGTGACTGGTACAGAACAAAAGACCTAGTACTCAAGGGAGCTGATTGGATTGTTAATGAAATAAAGAAATCTGGACTCCGTGGACGTGGGGGTGCCGGATTTGCTTCTGGTCTTAAGTGGTCCTTCATGCCAAAGGTTTCTGATGGCCGTCCTTCATACCTTGTTGTTAATGCTGACGAAAGTGAACCTGGAACTTGTAAAGATAGAGAAATAATGCGTCATGATCCTCATAAATTACTAGAGGGTTGTTTAATTGCTGGAGTAGGAATGAGGGCGAGAGCTGCATATATTTACATCCGGGGCGAATATGTGAATGAAAGGAAAAACCTTGAGAAGGCCAGGAGAGAAGCTTATGAGGCCGGTTTGTTGGGGAAGAATGCGTGATGGATCAGGTTATGACTTTGATGTACATATCCACTTTGGTGCTGGTGCATATATTTGTGGTGAAGAGACAGCTCTTCTTGAGAGCCTTGAGGGGAAACAAGGAAAACCTAGGCTGAAGCCACCTTTTCCAGCTAATGCAGGTCTATATGGCTGCCCCACTACCGTTACAAATGTGGAAACAGTAGCTGTTTCACCCACCATATTGAGGCGTGGGCCAGAATGGTTTGCTAGCTTTGGCAGGAAAAATAATTCTGGTACAAAACTATTTTGCATCTCAGGCCATGTAAACAAGCCTTGCACTGTTGAAGAGGAGATGAGTATACCGTTAAAAGAGCTTATAGAGAGACACTGTGGTGGTGTTCGTGGGGGATGGGACAATTTACTTGCAGTTATACCAGGGGGTTCATCTGTTCCGTTACTTCCCAAGCACATATGTGAGGATGTGCTCATGGATTTTGATGCGCTTAAGGCCGTACAGTCTGGTTTGGGAACTGCTGCTGTAATTGTGATGGATAAGTCAACAGATATTGTAGATGCAATTGCAAGGCTCTCTTACTTTTACAAGCATGAGAGTTGTGGTCAGTGTACACCTTGCAGAGAAGGTACAGGATGGCTCTGGATGATCATGGAGAGGTTGAAGGTAGGAAATGCAAAGTTGGAGGAGATTGACATGCTACAGGAAGTGACAAAGCAGATTGAAGGGCACGACGCTCTTCCGATCTCCTTGGGTGATGCTGCTGCTTGGCCGGTTCAAGGTCTTATCAGGCACTTCCGACCAGAGCTTGAGCGAAGAATCATGGAGCATGCTGAGAGAGAGTTACTGCAAGCTGCTGCTTCTTGATAGTTTTATACAGGTTGGTATAAGAAACCTTTCTCGCATGTTTCATATGCAGCAGACAGATCTAGGCTCTACGTAAAAAAAGTTCTGAACTTTGGTTTCTTAAGCCCGTTGAGTAAATGTGGCATCTTTCTCTATTCATTATTGCTAAACTAGCAGCATGTCGCTGATCTCCCCATGGTTTTTCATTGCACTTTCATCTTCTCATGTTTAAAATTGGAGGAATTCTTGATTTGCTGGTGTGGTCAAAGTTATTTGGTCAACTAGATAAATATAATTAGTCAGAAATTCGTAGAATAATATTTGCATGCCAAACATTAGCCTGTTATTGAACCACCCAACTTCCGGAAATAATTATCATCTCTGGAATGGAAGTGCACCAATATTCCCTTAACGGAGGTGCAATTAGGTCCTCCTTTTCTTTCATATATATGTCCTCACCTAGTACTTCCCATGTCATTAACTCATAAATTTTTATTCTGCTTTTGTAGGGAAATGCAAACATCATATTGAATAAGCTTCCACAAAGTTGGAAGATGTCTCCAAATATCTTTCGTTTGGACAAGCAGCATGTTCAGTTTCGTGATTGTACCAGACATTGCTATATTAAGATTTTCTCTTTATTTGTCTGAAAATTGACTTTTGTTTTGGTTGCAGAAGGGTGTACGTCAATCGCATGAAATAACCTTGTTCGCTCTGTCCATTTAACTATTTTAGCCAGTAATTTGAACCTGTTTATGTTTCATTACCCGTGCATTTGGTGTACAGATCTACTCACTGTTTCGTGCCTTTGCATTTAGAGCTCTTTGCTAGCCTGTAATCTGCTTTCTCAATTCTCATTATTGATCCTAACTCTCCATGCAAGGTGCATAAACTGCTGTTTCCATAACAAATTTCTCGACAGTGATTCGATGTTTCCTTGATGATTGTGTGGGTTGAAGTAATTCGCCTCCCTTTCATTTATCAAATTCATTTAAGTTATCAACTGTCACATGGGTATCTTATTGAAAGATTAACTAGAAGAAATTGACTAGCACTTGCTGTGTATCTTGATTGGTGTTGGTGAAGCCTCTGAGAATGGTAATTGCATTTTCTCATGTTGTCCTTGTAATATATTTTTTTTTTTTTTAAGTTTTTGGCTTCCTCTATTCTTCAATTTCTAGCGCTTCGCCTTTAATGGTAATTTAAGCGGTGGCCCTTGTTTGAGTTTTATTGGGTGCATTGTCGCAATTAAAGGGATGTGCGGGCAAGAAACTGCTAGTACAATCTTTTCTTCCTTTTTCCTTTTTTTTTTTTTTCTTTTCTTGGTTTCTCCATTTTTTTTAAATGAAGCTAGCACCATTAATTATAACTGTTAACTCATGTCCAAAGATTGTGCTTTAGATCAAGATTAAAACAAGTTATATCTAGACTTTGGGAAAATTTTAGTACTCAACGTAAATGAATAAAAGCAAGACAAGTGTGTACAAAGGTCCGGATTAAACAATAAGCTTGGTTCTTGGGGTGGTACAATCTTTCTCCTTTATCCGATGATATGATATGTTTTCTCCTAAGGAAATAAAACCAGCGACTAGGCGGAATCATTTGATTTGTTGATCTCAAAAAGTGGTTTTAGTCCACCGCGTTGAGTGGACATAATTTCCTTGACAATGACGTGCATTGTCACTGACACAATAGTTTAAGGATGGAAACGTTGAATCGAACCATTATTTAATAATTAATTAATTAATTAACAAAAAAAATAATTACACCGTCTCGAACATTTATGATGGATCCAATTCCAACCTCCTCATAAACGTGGCTAGTTCAACGTCATCACTACAGATTTATTTGCTACTAGTTGAATAAATAAAATTTGATGTTTGTATTCCAACAAATTCATGCGAATACGAGAGTACTGTTCTCTTTGTAAATACTTTTCATAATATGAATTTTTCTAATACTAAGTTTTTTTTTTTTTTTCTTTTAATAGAAGGGGGAGACAAGGAATAGAGGGGAAACAGGAGAAGGATATTTGTGGTTCAAGTCCAAAACCTCCCGCTTGAAACATAAGTATCTAACCAATGCGACACTTGTTCAAGCCGTTTTTTGCATTTGCTTGAATTATTACATAAACTATGTTAAATGTGTGATAATAGGTAATATCTTAAATAGATGCTAATAGATAGATACATGTGTAGGTAAGATATCAATCACTTGTATACAAATGATCATAGCGATGTATGGAGTTTTCAAGCTAAACGTGTTACTGCTTGCAAATATAATGGATCAAATCATTTAAGTTACTTCAATCGATATTTAAAAGTAAGTATTTGAGTCGTGACTTACTAATTTAGGGTTCTAAAAATTTTCAAGAAAAAATTTAGTGTTTTAATAAAATATACAGGGCATGAAAGTTTGTCAAGGTCAAATATTGACTACATATGGGCGTCTAAGTGTACTAATATGCGACGAAAGCACAATTAATGTATGATAAAGTGTAATGCGTGACAAAACGTGAAGTCTTAACTTTTGAGGGTATGCACCACTCATGCAAGTTTTTTAGAATACTTGAAATGGAACGGTTGAACCAAGTGTATGCACCGCTCAAGCAAGTTTTTTATAATACGCGAAATAGAACAGTTGAATCAACCATAATTCTAATTGTTCTTTTTTCTCTTTTTTTGTTGGAGACAGGTAATTGTAATAATAATTAAATAAAATGCCCTATATCTTTGTCCCGAAAAAATACTAATAAGCTTATAATGTTATCTTATATACATACATATATATTAAATTAGAATAGTGGCCACATGTAAATTCTCCCGCTAAAACCATTAATTTACTTAAATATGCCTCTTTTTTATTTATTTTATTTTAATAATATATACATACATATATATAATATACATATTTCTAACTAATTAAGTCTCAAATTAATCTCTAATATCTTATATATATGTTTTTATTTTATACACATATATAGAATATATGTAATTATAATATATTAGAATATATATAAGTTATATCTCGAGTTTAGATTTTCGAGTTGAGATATTTTTCAAAAAAATAAATAAATAAAATAATAAATATATATCTACTCTTCAGTTTATATATGCTTTCAATCTTATACACATTATCATATTAATATGTATTTTATATACGTATATAATTTTAGAGATTGCAAGTTAATCACGAATCTTATATTTTTTTTATACATATATACAGACACACACATATTGCTAATTAAGCTCTAAATTGACCAACAATTTTATGCTACTCGTTATCCATTAGAGATTGGTATATCTATTCTATTAATTTGTATGTTATCTTCAAATATTTTATAATTGTTTAAAATTCTAACAGTTGACAGACAAATTTTAAGTCTTGAGTTATTGAGACTTTTTTTCATTTCAATTAAGTACATACTGTGAGATTAATGACATAATAATAAAAATAGTCTTATATATAACAAAGTGGGATATTAGCCATATACAAATTTTTATGCCAAAACCATTATCCTACTTATATATGTCTCTTTTCTTATTTATTTTATTTTAATAATAATATATACACATTTCCAACTAATTAAGTTTCAAATTAATCTCAAATATCTTATACATATGTTTTTATCTTACACACATATATAGAATATACATAATTATAATATATATATAAGTTACATCTTGGATTTGGATTTTCTAGTCAAAATATTTTCTAAAAAAATAAATAATATAAAATAATAAATATATATCTACTCTTCCGCTTATACATGCTTTTATTTTATATGTTTTCAGTCTTATATATATTCTTGTATTAATATATATTTTATATACGTATATAATTTTGGAGATTGCAAGTTAATAGCGAATCTTATATTTTTTCATACATATATATACAGACAAACATACAAATATGGCTAATTAAGCTCTAAATTAATCTGCAATCTTATGTTATTCGTTATCCATTAGTGATTGGTATATATGTTCTATTAATTTGTAGGTTATCTTCACAGATTTTATAATTCTTTAAAATTATAATAGTTGACAGATAAATTTCAAGTCATGAGTTATTGAGACTTCTTTATTATTGGATTAAATACCTATTGCGAGATTAATTAATAATAATAATAATAAAATAGTAAATTAAATCAAATCAATTACAAAACTTTTACTTTAATTCAATTCAATATAATAAATCAAGTGACATAAAACTTATGATATATGTTTACTGCGTTACTTTTTTTTGTGGGAACTTATATATTGGTAAAAATTTAAGTTGAGGGGATGTAATAGTAATAATATTTGATGATGATGATTTAGAATAAAAATAAAAAATTCTTTTAATTCTTTTTAGAGTGAAAAGTAGTTAAAAATTAATGTTATGGGCAAATCATATAGAATTTATCATTTATTGTAATATTGTTTCCCCTGAGTCTTTTGTGATAAGAGGGTGTGTACTTTAAAATTTTTAAAACAAATTTAGTGAATAGTGATTTTTTTGGAAAATTTATGATACTATATGAGGATATGTAAAAAATAATTTTTCTAAAAATATGTGGTAAGGAATGGATATGGTAAATAATTTATTCTAATAAATGAATATCATCAACACTCTAAATTTATTCTTAGACAACTTGTATTGATATCTATTGAATAAAGATATGAGAATATGACAACATTATAGTTATATAAATTTTGTGTGATTTCATTTCCATGGTTTCTTGATTTTCATATTTAACGTGAAATTAAATTTATATTAAAAATTACTCATTAATTCTCATTTTTATGAGTTAAGAGTATTGTTTTATGAATGATAATTTAATTAGCTTTGTACCAAGTGAAAGAATTGTAAGCAATAAAATTGTAATGATTAGTAGCATGTGTACATGAGTAAATAGTACATAATAAAATTATAACTATTTAATTCTTTAAATTATCACGTATTTTTTTGTTAATTATTATATTTTGTGCAACACACACATATACAATTAATAATAATAAATAAAAGGCCGTATATTAAAAAAGAAAGAAAGAAAGAAAGAAAAGCCGCTCTTTTTGGTATTTTCTGAAAAAGAAAATTAAGCAATAAATAGGATATTATGCGGTAGGAGACAACTTTTGACGTGGTAAATGTGTAGGTTTTAGGGACTTCTCAGCATTCACACACTGCACTCTCATAAAATTCTTCCTTTCTTCTTCCTTCATTCCTGACTTTTCTTTTGGTTTCCACTTTACCTCTCATTTTCCCCATCTTTATTTCCATGAGAAACAAGACGGATGAATCATTCAGTAACAAGATTTCACAGTTCAAGAAAAAGACAAGTCTTTTAAGAATTGCTGACAGCAAAATTATGTTTTGTTAGTCTGTTGCATTTGATCTTCCTTCCAGGTTAAGATACTGAATTTTTAATTTGTGGGTTGTTGTAGTGTGATTACATTGTGTTGATTACTTCTGTGTTTGGGTTTCTGATTCTACAATTTTTTGCATTTTGGGTCCGATTGATGTTTTATCTCTTTACTCAATTTTAATTTAATGGACTCCTGTCGTGGTAGGTTAATTTTTTGGTAATTTCAAAATGGAGTTGTTAGGTTGTTATTTAGTTCTGATTAAGATGAATTGTTGATGTCATCAAATCGCTTGATCTATTTATCCATCTCTGTTTAGCTTATTAAGAGTTGAAATTTTGTTCCTGAACTGCATTTGTCCGTCTTCTGTGACTCTGTTTTCGACATTTTGTCAGCGATGATTGATAAATGATAATGAACCGTGCTCACCTGCTGGCATACATATGTAGCTGTTTGCAAGTTCTGGTCTGGATTAGGATTTGCAAATAATCATATAACAAGAAACTACTCGAATAGTTGACTCTGTACATTTGGTGTTTCATCCTGTTACTATATTTCATCTGCATACATGTATTAATGCATGCACTTGTCTCAATTTATTTATGATGTTGTTTTTGAGGAAAAATAATTTTAGGCTTAACTAGATTGTAGTTGGTCAAGCGTATTGGCAACATTTGAGAGATACTTTTGTTAAGCTATGGTTCTTGGGCTGAGGAAGAAACACAGAAAGGGTGCTTATGTTAAAATCGATTACATAGTGCACTTAGATGAGATTAGACCTTGGCCTCCATCAGAATCTCTGAGATCTGTTCAAACAGTATTGCTTCAATGGGAGAACGGTGATAAAAATTCGGGATCCTTTATTTCTGTTGCTGGGAATTCCAATATTTCCTTTAATGAGACCTTTACACTTCCCGTTACTCTGCGCCAAGATAAGAAGGACCATGATAAGTTTCTTAAGAACTACTTAGAGTTCAGCGTGTTTGAGCCTCGAAAGGACAAGGGCAGTAAAGGACAATTACTGGGGACGGCTTTATTAAATCTTTCTGATTATGGAGCACTTGAAGAAATCTCAAACATTAGCATTCCTTTAAATTTCAAGAAGAGTTCCAAGAATTCTGTGCAACCGGCCTTGTTTGTTAGCTTGGAGCCAGTTGAAAAGGATAGCTCAAATTCATCGCCTAGCCGCTTATCAAAGACAGCATCTTTAGACAATGATAATGAATCGGAAATTGCCTCATTTACTGATGATGATACTTCCTCCCATTCATCAAGGACTGCATCATCAACCTTTGAGGCTGCAGCAGCTTCACCATCTCAAAGTGAGAAGGTAACTGCGTTCACTTACTTTTTTTTAAACGTATTCTTGTCCACATGATATAGCCAGTTGAATATAGAAGTTTGTTAATTTTTAAGTTCTCTATTTCATTGAAGCGTAACTGTATTATTATAATGTGTATTTGCTATTAAAAATCTAAAATGCAGAATGGAATTGGATTGCTAAATGCTGGGATCGACCCTATTCAAGAGCCAAGCAGGAAGCCTCCATCAGTTGATCTTTCATTGGACACTAGCAACCGTATACAAAATTATACTTCCACATCCAAAGTTCCTGAAAGAAGCATGACATCTGTCAAGAGAAAATCTGTGGCTCCTTCCATAAAATCTTCTCCCTCATTTATCGGTTTCCAAGATTTAAATGGGAAATCCAGCAGCCGCTTCGGAACTCTTCAGACTGGAAGTGTTAACCATTATGCCAATGAAGATTTTGCCAAAAGCAAAGCTAAAATTAGTGAAATCACTCAACGGTCTGCGAAAGGTGAATCCTCTGATAGATCTTTCCCCAAACTTTTGTCATCTGATAGCTCTACACAGATCGCTTTGAACTCAAACCCTATGAATCTCTCTCAAGCCTCTCGAGAGAACAAATTGGAACAAGAAGCTACACTGATAAATGATGCACACATTCATGTGGTGAATGGTGGGGAAAAAAGAGAACAAGTAACTAACGGAAAGGACGAAAAGATCATGGAAGAGATATCTGGTTTCTCACGCGACAAAGTGGTGGCAGATGATAGCAGAAGGCAGGTGACAATCCGGAGTGATACTTTTCTTCCTAATACGAAAGAACCAGGAATCAGGGGATCTAGTTCAAATAATACTCGGTTAAAGCATGCTAAATCTGTCCAAATACATGACTCTATTAACGGGAATGCATTTGTAGGCAATAATGCCAGTGGGATAAAGCCATCAGATCTTGATATTTCAGACTCTCAAAATAACAGGAAAGGCAATGCTGTAGTTGAAAGGAAAGAACCAAAAAATAAGCTTTCTGAAAGTAAAAATGAATGGAAGTCTAGAATTGAGATGCTGGAGGAAGAACTGAGAGAAACTGCTGCTGTTGAGGTTGGATTATATTCTGTAATTACCGAGCACACAAGTTCTAGTAATAAAGTCCATGCTCCAGCTCGACGGCTTTCCCGATTTTATCTTCAGTCTTGCAGAGAAGGATCCCAAGCTAAACGGGCAAGTGCGGCAAGAGCTGTTTTGTCTGGGTTAGTTTTGGTTTCTAAAGCATGTGGTAATGATGTTCCAAGGTAAATTTCTATTCCACTATTTGCACAGAAGTAAAGAAGCAAGTCTTGCTGTGCAGAATTATAATTTGTTCCATTTCTTAGAAGTCACCTTCCAAATAATGACTCCATCACAAGCTGCAAATTTTTGTAGGTTGACCTTCTGGTTGTCAAATTCAATAATGTTGAGGGCCATTGTTAGCCAGGCTGCTGCAGAAATGCCACGTTCTAATGGAGGCATAGAAAATAATGACTCTGAACCTGGATTAACTTTTAGATTTCTTGATAACTCTAGAGTGGAGAAAGAGAAGAATAAATCAAGTGAAGAACCTGATGACTGGGAGGATATCTTGATGCTCATTATTGCACTGGAAAAAGTTGAATCTTGGATCTTTTCTCGAATTGTCGAGTCTGTTTGGTGGCAGGTTGTTTCTCTGTTCTCTAGTACTTTTTCTTTGTTAAATACGTGTTAGCAATGAGCTCATTCTTCTTTTGTACTCTACAGACTTTTACTCCACATATGCTGCCGACAGTCGCAAAAAGTAGTACAGGCTCAAGTACAAAGAAAACATATGGAAGAAGACATAATTTGGGGGATCTCGAGCAGGGAAATTTATATACAGAATTATGGAAAAAGGCATTTAAAGATGCTTGTGAAAGGCTTTGTCCAATTCGAGCAGGAGGGCATGATTGTGGCTGCTTGTCTGTGCTGGCAAGACAGGTATGTCCAGATATAAGAGTGATAGAATGCTCAAAGTTTTAAGTCATTTCTTCTTTAAACATGGAGCCACTCTAATGGTGTGTCGGGTAAATAATATAAGAGCTTGTTCTCTCTAGCTTTGTACAAAACAAAAAATTTATCAAATCAATACCAATCACTTATTCTCCACAAAAAACAAATTTTCACAGTTCCCAATAATCTTTCTTTACATTTCTACCACACAATCTCCTATAAATCTAACCCTCCTTTATTTAGAGCTCCCAAGAACAAGCTCTTAGGTAACACTGGACAAAAGGAAGAACATAAAACTCTCTTCACTGTATGTCCAACCCAATCCCATCCATGCACACAAAACGTCCACTAAAACATGAGCAGAGTCAGACAAGTATGCTGAAACGTGAAGTAAGATTTAACAGTGTCCTGTGATTTTCATATATGAAGTGAGATCCTATGTTCTTTCCTCCAGGAATGTGAATGTCCATTATTTTATTGCTGTACTGTGATTTTCATATATGAAGTGAGATCCTATGTTCTTTCCTCCAGGAATGTGAATGTCCATTATTTTATTGCTGTACTGTGATTAAGCACATTGATGCTAAATACAGCATGTTAATACTTAGTCCCCTGTTTTCTAGGTAATGGAGCAGTTAGTTGATAGGCTGGATGTGGCAATGTTCAATGCCATTCTTCGTGAATCTGCTGAAGAAATGCCAACAGATCCCGTGTCTGATCCCATTACTGATTCTAAGGTTCTCCCCATACCTGCTGGAAAATCAGGCTTTGGAGCTGGGGTGCAATTAAAAAACGCTGTAAGTACAGAAGAAATTGTTTTCCTAAATACATGTCTCTTGCCAATCTTTATCTCTGATCTGATAGTATTAATTTTCTGCAACCTTATTTTATACTGCATTTAATGGAAACATTTCCTGCCAATGGTATGATGAAAAGAGAAACTTTTCAGTGAGGGCAACCTGGCATTCTTCCAAATAGTCCATGCTATAATTTCTCTCTGGTCCTAGAATACGGCTTCTTCTTTTAATGAAATCCATCCAACACTAGGCATTTTAAACCACCTTCTTTCTCTTAATTCTTAAAATATCTTTAAACCTCCATCACGTTGGTTTTCAGATAAGTGCTCTTCAGAGTTCAAACCATACATTCTAGAAATGATCATTTTAATTAAAAAAATTCACCTCGGTACTCATGTTTCAATTTAGGCCAAGTCATTGGTAATTCCTGGTTCATAATTATTTTTCCTTGATGGTAGATTGGCAATTGGTCCAGATGGCTTACAGATCTCTTTGACATTGAAGATGACATACCTGTCGATGATAATATTGCTGTTGGCGAGAAGAGACCTAAAGCCTTCAAGGCATTCCGTCTTCTCCATGCTTTGAGTGACCTGATGATGCTTCCATTTGGAGTGCTAGCCGATGCTACCATCAGAAAAGAGGTAAGTCATTACTAAACAAGATTGTTATCTAGTGCAGCAATCTTCTATGCTCTCTATATCTAATGTGCTTTGTTTATTTTAATTTTATTTTTATTGATAGTTCTTGGTTTTCATGTTTGAAGGTTTGCCCAGCATTTGATGCGACACTGATCAAAAGGGTTTTCAGCAATTTTGTTCCAGATGAATTCTCTCCAGACCCCATTCCGCAGAACATCCTGGAGTCTCTGGATTCTGAGGTTGGTCCTCTCCTTAGACAAGCAAATATCTTCATAGATGTTAACAAAACTTGAAGGAATGTCTATACATAGGGGGCTACTTCTTTTAGTACCATTTGATTGTACAAACTGCTACTAGTAGTATACAGTTGCTGGATTATTTCTGAAGGTATCTGTTGAACTTTACTTTGTTTTCCTTGATGAAGGATATCCCGGATGCTTCTGTAGAATCGATCACCAGCTATCCTTGCGCGGCAAGTCCTACAGTATATGCACCCCCTTCAGCAGCTTTACTTAATTCCTTCATGGGGGAGGTTGGCACTAGAATCCTCCAAAGAAGAGGATCATCAATGCTCAAGAAATCATATACCAGCGATGATGAACTTGACGAGATCGACTCACCCTTGACATCTATCATCCCTGATAGTTTCCAGAGTTCCTCTGCTTTAGCAAAACTCAGCTCAATGCCACAACGAAAGGGTGGCAGAAAGGTTCTTCGGTTTCAGCTGCTCCGTGAAAGTTGGGAAGACAATGAACAGTAGCAAATTCATTTTTCCAAAGCCATGCCTTGAGTTGCCTGATGGACGGGACATGTTAACGCTGTTAATGACTTGCGACATGGAGTCGTTAGAGAGACGTCACAGGACCGATAAGCCACTTTGATTGTGTATATATATTTCTATTTATGTATAGCCATGTCTATTTTCTACATAAACACTATAGTGTTTGAAACCCCCCCTCCCCCAACCCCAACAAAAAAAAAAAGGAAAAAATAGTAAAGGGAAGAAAGAAAGCTCTGGCATTCCCATGAGGCGATGTTTTGCTATGAGATTAGACCTAACTAATGAGTACAACGAGATTTTAATTTCTATTTATCTGCATAACTCTCCCGTGTTGAATGACATTTGAATATATCGAAATGATACAATTACGTTACATACGATATGGAGGAGTCATCTAAGTAAAACAAAATTATAAATGGTTAATGAGTTTTTCAAAAACAAAATTATGAATGGTTATTGAGTTTTTCAAAAGCATGATCGTTGCTCTATTTTTTTACATTTTTTTTTAAGAGGTTCTTTCAGCCGAGTACGATACTCTTGTAAATTTGAAAGTTGGCCTCAGTGATCAAACTATAACGATTTAAAATTTTCGGGAGCGGGAGGGGGAGGGGGAGTGGGTGGTTTGGAATCGATTAATTAATTAAAAAAAATAAAAATGGCATCGTGTTCAATGGAACCTTGCCACATAATTTATTGGACACCATAGAATATATCCACTTAAAAAAAAAACTACATGATATATCACATAATGGTAAAGAAAACTACCTTCTACCTTCCAATTTATACCTTGTTGCGAATTTCAATTCTTATCTCTGTTTTTCTTCTCAAAACATACAGCAAATGCGTGAAAAAGCGATGAATTCTTTTTCCTTTTTTCCCCTTCTTTATCTATTTGATTTGAACAATCTGATACTAAGCTAGCTTGGTCTTATTGTATTCATTCATCATCTTCACGTGGCGGATTCTCAGAACAATCTTGAAATCTGGGATTTTCCCTTTGAATATGGTATGATTTCTTGCTCCAAATTGATCCTCTTTTGTCATGAAATCTTCTATAATTTTGCCATTTCATTTGATTTTTGCTCTGAGATCAACTAATTGCTCATCAAAACAATAGGCATTTGATCAATTAGTATCAATACGGGTACAACCCAATGCTTGAAATCTATTGATCCAAAAGACATGTCTGCTATACAGTATTAGCAGAATAACAATGAAGACGATCTTCGACTCGTCTACGTAACTTTTTCTAAGAATTTGAAAGGTTAACGCTTGAAATTGATTTTAATTGTTCAGGAATCGACAGCGGCCAGGGGACGAACGGCGAGGCGTCGTCCATTACACACGTGTGGGGCGTCCGTGCTAGCAACTGCCCACGTCCTGTGCAAGAAAGCTCAAGAATTCGATAGCCCTATCGGATCAACGGTGAAAAGGATAACATCTCTGATAAATTTGGTGTTACCATTGATATACACAGTGCAATATCAATGGCTAATAAGCCTCTCCTTCATCGACGATCGTATCATCACCGTGGAAAACATTGTAGAATTCGTTTTCCCATCTTCCGAACGTTTGTTCAACAAGATTGATGATCTTGTCTACACAGTAGAATGCCTGCCAGAAAAGTTGGACGATGTTTTCAACTCGTTCTACGTACTAATACGCCGGTTTCCCCTGCTAGATTGGGCTCTCGTCCGACTCATATCATGGTTAACATTTCTTAACAACTTGTTAGCTCATTGGGGGTCGAAGGATAACGCCAGGGAGAAGGAGATCATGATTGATATCAACTGCAATATATCAGAATCAGCGGATTGTCCATCAAATGGTGTGGAATCCGAAGAGGTTCAGACAACATTATCGAAATTAGACACTTCAGAACACGGGACTAAACCATTCGAAGATGCACATTTCTCCAATCAATCTCCATCATTTCAGTCGGCTACTTCATCTCCATGGTCTGTTTCTTCACAAGATGAAGTGAACTCAAGCGGCGAAAAGGACAATTCCGAAAGTACGAAGTCGAGTTACAAGGAAATCCTCGAGTCCGACAACACAAAGTGCAGTTACAAGGAAATTCTTGAAAAGGGAGCAAAGGAAAACAGTGAAAATGAAGTAAATGGTGTCAATTTTAATCAAGGATGGGAAAAGGGTAAGGAAGAAAGTATAGTTGAAGGTAAAATTTCACAACCATTTGAGGCCAGCCGGCCCTGAAAATGAAAGGGGAAGCTTCATCGAATAAGCCCTGATGGCCACCGGTGTTCAAAAAGGGCAAAATTTTTCAGTTGTTTTCACCTCTAGGTGCTCCAATACATTTTCTTAGTAGATTGAGAGTTAATTTTGTAAATCAGCATACATTATACAAATTTTG
The DNA here is from genome assembly GCA_963692815.1 of Nyctanthes arbor-tristis. Lineage (NCBI taxonomy): Eukaryota > Viridiplantae > Streptophyta > Magnoliopsida > Lamiales > Oleaceae > Nyctanthes > Nyctanthes arbor-tristis. The sequence goes on from CAVNYN010234349.1 coordinate 19,473, forward strand.
TACTAGTCGGGGAAAGAGTTTAAATGAAGAATCAGATTGCTTTCTCGATAATCTCCCGGTCCTGAATGAAGAAGGAGATTATCAAAGAAGTCTTAGGAAATGAAGGGGAAGAATAGAGCTAATAGTTTAAACATGTTTCAATTTTTTGATCTTTGTATGGTTTCTTTGGGGATCAAAAACATGGTTTTCACTTTTCAGGGTCCATCTTTTGCTGAAATTACAGTAGTAGTTTAAGAAGAGAAGAAGAAGAAGAAGAAGAGGTGAAGAAAAAAAGAGTGGGGGAGCAAAAAAAGGCAAAAATTGGTACAATCCGCCCACCGTGGGGCTCGAACCCACGACCACAAGGTTAAGAGCCTTGCGCTCTACCGACTGAGCTAGACGGGCTGCTCTTTTCTTATTTATATAGATGGTCCATACGAATTATTATTTACTCATTCTTAAAAAATGATTAACAATACTTTCAAAAAATGATTAACAATATTTAACGCGTACAATTAAAAGAACTTCTAACGGTAGCTAACCGAAACTATCTCAGAACACATTTCGACGAATGAAGAAAAATGTTGTCTTACATAAGACCTAAGTTATGCGTAATTCTAATTCTTTGAATGAAGTAAATTTGTAACTTATCAGTTCATATATATCAGTAAAACAACTTCATATCTTCATAACTAGATGAAACAAAGGCTTAAAAACATCAAGAACGACATAAAACAAAAAATGCCAACTAAATAAGTATTTTCTAGTATAGCTTTTAAACTATTTCTCAGAAGATCAATATATGAGAGTTCATAATATTAACAACAATATATACATTCATACAAATGTAGCTGAACTTACATCCTAGTATGGAGGCTGGTGTTAACTTATACCACTAACAAATACATGCAAACCCCATTGAGGCATGCGGCAAGACGAAAAACCATCAAGTAAATGAACCGCATGCCCATCTGCGTCACAGAAAGTATCCGATAGAAGTACAGCAGACATTTGCAGAGCAAAGTAGAACAAATGAGCGTTTCAACACTGGTATACTGAGAAACTCTTGTTCTTCCACCAAAAACTCCATGCCTTCCCTACTTTTCTTGTAGAGATCGACTTTCTCAACGGCTTTGACTCTTGTTTCGGCGATGGTGTGATCTCCCCACTTACAGGTTTTGGAAGAGTTGGGACTGGTGGAGGGTCCCGCTGTCGCTGTTCACGGAATAACATCAGAAGTTTTTGAGCTTTCTGTTTCCCTCGCATTGTCCCGTTGACTGAGATTGAGACGAGGGAAGGGATTACCCCTTCTTGAAGAACTATTTGGCTGCATTTCTCATTTCCATTGCATAATATCAGAAGACACGCTGCAGCTTGCTCTTGTTCAACAGGCTCGCCGACGTCCAAAATAGTTGCAAGTCCGCTGACAAGCCCAGGAGAAAGCACGATTTCATCTCTTCCAGTTCTACTAGAAGCTAAATTTATTAAAACAGCTATGCACTTCTCCGTCCAGGCTTGATCGCTTGAATGTGTAATAAGAGCTTGGAGAGCATTGATAAGGCCAGCTGACAAGAGGATGGGAATATTGGCTGGATGACTGGACAGATTATAGAGAGAATGGATAGCATCAAGTTTACATTGTACTTCAGTGTCATTCTCAAGGATCCCGACTAAGAAAGGGATAGCCTCAGATGATCCAAGGATAGGCTTCGCCTCTTCAAGGCAGGAAAGATTCAGGTAAAGAGCTGTTGCGGCTCCAATAGAATCTGTACTCGTGATCATATCCTGCAACACTGGTAGTACTCCTGATGCCAACATAATCTCCTTGTTTCTGTGAAGTCCAATCACAAATTTCATCACCAAATTAGAACTCATGAGACACGAAACCAGGAGCCTATAATAATTTGTGCAGTAAACACCGTACAACACCTTAAAATTTTTTTAATACATGAACAATTCAATTTTCGGATGGATACAACATCAAACCCAAAAAAAGTTTGTTATCTAAATACATCCAGAATTTAGTTATTTATGTTGTATTACTGAATAAACTATATGAACTCAAAGGATCAGCAAGCTAAGAGATATGGCATATAAAAATATGGTTTATTATGAGATCTCCAAAAAAGGATGATCTGCTCATTTCCACAAAACAAACTGTAAAGTGATAGCCATGCATTTCACTAGAAAGTTTTACCATTGATAACATATAGAGGAGCATACCTGTTATTGTTTACAGCAAGATTGAAGAGAGCCATTGCTCCCGTCTCCTGAGCCATCCCATTCCTTGCATCCGATCTCAGACTTCAAAAACCGCAGCAATGCTTCAACAAAGCCATTAGCCCCCATATAAATTCTTGCTTCTTCATCATCTTTTAGCAGGTGCCTTATTTGTTCAACGACTTTGCACTTCTTCTTCGAGTCATCCTCCTTCTCTAAGACAGTCAAAAATGCATCATATTGTTCAAAGGGATTAACCTCGCACTCATCTTCGTTTGCAGAAACATCTTCCATTTCATTTCTTTCACCTTCCTCAACGATAGCACTCTCATTTAAAGGGACCACCTTAACACCCTTGTGCTTTAATGACCCAACACTTTCTGACAGCCTTGAATTTGCATAATCACTTTCTGACAAGACTAGCCTCCAATAGTTGAGATCAAGTGACTGTGGTGGGCCATCTGGAATAGTAACTCCATTCTGTTCACACCAACTAGCCACTAGACCCTTAACACAGTAATTGGGGGTCAAAGAAAGGTGAGGGAGCTGCTGTTGAGTTTTTGGACAAGTATTGTGCCCATCACTGAACCATTTCTCTATACAGACTCTTTCATATGTTTGCCCGGATGCAATAATTACGGGATCATACATAAGCTGCAATGATATTGGACATCTTAACTCCTCTGGGGGGACTGGCATTTGCTCTGATCTCCTGAAATTTGGTCTGAAATTGAAAGAACTGAGTTTTGAAAGTTGTCTTTCAAAAGCAAAACCGCTGCGTGCTAGGCTGCTAATGTCCTTCAAAGACCCCTGAACAGTGGGTGAACAAGGTGTTGAACCCTGTGAGTCATTGTCATCTGAAAACTCACTTCTGAACAGCTTTGAGTACTTTCTCATAAGATGCAAAAGATAAGCAATGATTGATTCCTTTCGTTTGTCTTCCTCAGCTCGGGCTCTTTCAATGAGTTTCTTCAAAGCCCTTCTTTCTCTAAGAGCCGCTCTTGAAGAGGTAATATAAAGTTTTGAAGCAGCTTGGTGGAAAGAATCAAGCTCGTTATTGTCACTGGAATTGCTGTTGAAGTTTCTCCCTTGCTGGAGCAATGCAATGATCTCATCGCCAATTTGCTTTTCTGTTGGATCAAGTGAGAACACAATCTCCTGGAGTTCACCTAAAATGTCCTCTATCTGGAGAAAGAGAGGTATTATTAGACTCAGAATAATTATCAAGTAGCACATAATTTATTTAAAATAAATTTGTTGAAACAAAGAAATTGGACAAGGAGCAAAGCATTTATCTTATTATCTTAATTTCTATAGTAAACAGGATTCCAGCAAGAATGAAGCAGGTGTTAAGGATTGTCTTTAATTGACCATTAGAGATGAAATTGGCATTTTTTTCCATTAAAAGTTTCATGTCAATTCATATTTTATCGTTAAATATGACGTTGCCATCTCAATAATGCAAAGTCATACAACATTCCAAATTTATGGTAGCTTTGGCTCCAATAGAAAGAAGTAGCATTTATAGGACTTCTTCAGGCAGACAAAAAATGGACAAAGAAATACAAATGCTTTACTCATCAAGACTACAATTGTTCATTGAAATTCATGGATGAAGAGACAACAATAATGGCTTCAACAAACAAGAGTTGTTAGTACCTGAGTACCAATAGCTTGGGGAACAATATCTTCAACGAGCTTTAAACTTTCTGCAAGGGCACACCTTGCCTTCTCAAATTTCAATACAATAGAGTCTCCAGTTATAGCCTGATGACAATTTTGTATTTGTAAATTAAACTTATATGTGGGGAGAGAGAGAGGGAGAGAGAGAGAGAGAGAGAGAGGAGTACAAACATAAATTATGCTTCCAAAACAAAGATGCACTCAGTTTGTCTACATGCAACACACACAAAAACAGTTGAGTGACCATAGGTTATAACTTTTGTATAAAAATATACATCCTACAACACGTTACTTAAATTGTTCAAGCCACATGCAGAAAATGTTTCCTCAGTAAAGCCATGGTACATGAAGACTCATGTAAATTTGAATTGATAAAGGGGATTTGGCTATAGCAGAAATCCTTAATGATAAAGTCAATTTCACTACATCCACAGATAAATATAAAAAATGAAAGAGCCGGCTTACCAAGTAAAGTTTACTGCATTCTGCACAGTGTTGGAGAAGATTCTTGGTCTTCTCCAGTGCTATGTGCAAAGAACATAATGCCTGAATACCAGAAGTGCTTCTAGGGCGAGCTGCTTCTAGTTCGGGAAATATCGCCAACACTTTCGCATATACTGAACATAGGCTCTTACACATTTCACCATGCAACTGCATTAAAACCAATTCTTTCTCAGTCTCTCTACAAACGAGAACATACCACGACAAGCTCACCAAACTTACAAATAATGGTTTCCATTAATCTGTGCAAAATAACACACAATATGTTGCAAATGTAAATTGAATTTCATGTTGAATTTAGAATAGAGTTTTATCCATACCATGAATTTGGTAGATTACACTTATGCCAGTTAATCAAATTCAAGGTTCAAATACAGTTAGAAAACATTAACAGGAATAAACCCATGCATCTAATTTACATCCTCACACCTTTGGCTCGCCAATTGAGAGTAATTGTTCTTCAACCTCAGAGATGTCCATGCTTTATGATCCAAGTGGAAACAATAGTACTTCTTTATATAACCTGCAACATGGCAAACGTAAAAGGTCACCTAGCAAACAAAAAGAAAAATATATTTACTGCCTAATCAGTATGGCTATAATCATTTATGTTGTCAACAAACCAACTAAGATGTAAAAAGAATTCAAATAAACAATAACCAATCAGCATCCACAGAAGAAAATAATTACCGTTAAATATTAATCTTGAAAGTAGTTATTACATTTGCAGTTTGCACCCATATGAAATTATAGAAAGATAGAAGCTAATAGTTGATATCAATCAATAAGAGTTTCTCCTCGGAAAGAAAGAACCTCTAGAGTCTTACATTCCGTGAAATGATATTAAAAAAATAAAAAAGAATTCAAGCAAAAAACTTTAACCACACATAAAGCAAAATTCAGCAATGGAAACAAAATAAATAAATAAATAAATTTGCATTTCTCGAAACTACATAGAAATTCTCTGAACGGCAATATTCAAGAGCCATTGGAAAACAACCAATGTCTAAAATTTTCCACATCAATGGGAGATCGGCAAGGCGCTAAACTATTTTTTTTTAAAAAAAATGATGGAGCCAACAGCTTGAAATTCTAATTAAAACCAAAAAGAAAAAATTCATATCCCATCATATACATTGAAGAGATTCATCTAGCCGCTAAGGTTCCAACTTACCGCAACCAACTCAATCCAGGAGGTTTCATGTATTAACAACAGCCAAATAGAATCAATACATTACAATTCGAATTCATCAATATCTTCTCATATAATTCCTCTATTTTCGTTTTGAATCAGCACAAATTAGAAAGAGAAAGTTGGAGATAGCCACAGAATGAGAAGAATGATTTGAGATTGGAGAGGAGGAGGAGCAGGGGGAGGGGTAAATGGAAAAGGAATATTTGAAAAAATATTTTATTTGGAGTGGAAATATAATAATTGAGACATGAACTTACGGGGTTAATTTAAAAAAAAAAAAAAACTTACGTTGTTAATTTTTTTAAAAAAAAATTGATTTAAATCTAAGGGATTTAAATGAAATTAAGATAAATTTTTGGAGGATTAGAATGGAAATTTATATCCGACATTGTCTCCCAGGTTCACCGGCCGACAGCTGCCGACCTCCTACTTTGTCGGTTAGCAGATCCGCCATAAATGTTGACTGAAATGTCCACTTTACCCTTCGTACAAGTTTTTTCTTAAACAAAGGTAGCTAAAAGTCAAACATTTCAAAAGACCCCAGAAAAAAGAGAAAAGGAAAAAAAAAAAAAAAAGACAGGTAAAAGTCCAAATTTATGGTCAAAATTCAGAAAGTGAAAACCGGAAAATGAATGATGCTTTTTTTTTTTTTTTTTAAATAGGAAAATGAATGATGCTTGTTGCGTTTATTTATTTATTTATTTATTTTTTTTGCAAAATGCTTGTTGCGTTGATTGCTCCTTAAACTATTTTGATCATTGTTTAATTTTAAAAAAAATTTAAGCATAATTTTAGGATCTTAGGAGTCTAGACTCTGAATGGTGACTCAAACTCGGGTCAAATGACCTGATAATAATGTCTTTTACAGTTTGAATTGAATTATTAACTGAATAGTAATTAAGAATCGAAGTCCAATCAAAAGTTTGGGAACTTAACTAAAATTCCACTTGATCACGTGTATTTATTAGAATATTTTATTTGATTTGTTATCTAGATTTAATTAAGATCACTTTTTCTGAATTAAGATAACAAAGGAGAAAAAAGAGATCAACTGTTAACTGAGTTCAGTTTTATTTTATAAAATTCTTAAAAAAATTTCAACTAAATTTAAACGAAATGTGGAAAGAGGAGAGCAAACACAAAGCAAATAAAAATATGGATTTTAAAAACAGAAGATTTTGCTTTTCGTTCTATCACTTTCAAGTCCCAACTCTGAAGTATTGATAATTCTGTAAAGAACAAAAATGCACAGTTTCGATGCAAGAAAATATATGAAAATGTATGAGTTGGTAGGAGGAGGGAATAAGAAAGAAAATGATCACATAATACAAATAAAATATAAGAGAATGCTAAAACTTTTGCTTTTGATTAGTTTTACAACGATCCAGAAAAGGAAAAGATAGCAATTCTTACATTAGTTAACAAATCAATAAGGAAAGAAAGAGCGTAATTTACATAAAGAACGTGATGTATGGAATAAAAATAATCAAAGAGATACAATCGACAAAGAAAATGGAAGAAATCAATTTTGTCATAAATAAAACTTTCACTGCGACTTATTGCCCCGCGAACATTATCGCAGAGCAAATGGATGGGAAAAACCTAAAGACACTTAAATGCATTTATATATTAATAGATGTACGAAATTATATATAGTTTCACGACTTGATATTTATAATTGGTAATCGAGCTCTGTACACAGAGTTCAATCTAACTCCATAGAAAGAGTGAATTGCTTACGATAACAAATTCGTACAATAATTGATTATGAGTAGTTGCTCATAATAGATTATAGGGGCACCAAGCAGTACAAGAATATCTTGTCTCATAC
>CAVNYN010234358.1:0-39880 GCA_963692815.1 Nyctanthes arbor-tristis
GAACAGAACCTGACGCTCTGATACCACTGTTGGGAATTAATGTAGATTCCCCGATTACGCCCGCAGGATCGTTGTTTAAGGAATTTGATGAGACAAGGGAAAAATAAAAGAACGAAGACAAATTTACGGACTATCAAAGCTTTTCACTATATGATTCAAGTCGCTACAACCATATAGAATTTCACTCACCAACCCACAACCCCCAAGTATTACAAGAAAAATACTCAAGCTCTACAACACCTAAAATTTCTACTCTTTGAACAAACCCCAAAGAGTTACAAGAAAAACTCACAAGATGCTAAGCTCGCCAATTTTTCTCTCAAAGACTCAAGTCACTCTTGTAGCTAAAAGAAGAGGAAAACACATCTATTTATAGGCTTTGTTTACTTGGAAGATAAGATAATTCCTTCTAGGATTTGGATTCCTTTTCCTCCAAGAACTCTTCTTTTTTCTTTTTCCTTTTCCTTTTCAACTTTGGATTATTTTTGACAATAAATCCAACATTCTCTTTTTGTCCTTTTCCCAAGGGCACGAGTCTTTATTTAACATATATACTAATTCTATTAATACCCAAAAATATACATATACTGTGTACTAAATATGTAATATATTATTATTTATACATACAAGGTGTATAAAAAAGATGAGATCAGGTATGGTTAAGTAAAAATAAGGGGTGTAGTACAAAATTTTGTAGATAAATTTTATACAAATAACATTTCTCTATGTCAGAAAACATAGAAACGGAAAATAAATACCTTATGTGTTTGGCTAAAAACAGAGCGCATGACGGAGACAATATCGGTAGAATCGGTAAAATGTTCAAGACCGAGTATCCCTTTTAACTGTTGAAGGCTCACAACAGTGGCTGCTCCTTCCATGAACCCTACTATAGTTGCATGGGATAGAAAATCCACTATAAACCCTAGCCTGCGATTATGTACTTGACGAGTTATTATTGGTACTATTATAATCATAATACATATAAAGGAGGAAAAAGGATAAAACATAGTAGCTAATGTGAAAAGCTACAAGGTAAAATTAGAATTTGGTTCATATTCTAGCGATTTTTACAAAATTTAAGGTTCTATTCCTATCAAAAAATATCATAAAGGAAAGGATATCTTTGTACAATATAGCTATAAGATGTAGGGTTGAGTAGTTTGTACTATGAGCCTTTTAAATTACGTGATTCAGTATCGCATCAGAATCATAAAAGAAAATCTGCACTCGACTTTCAAAAAATCATATTATATACATAAATCTCATTATTATCACTCAATAATGAAATTTGTCCGCTAGGAAAGAATTTCCTTAAAAACGATCCATCCTATGCTAATAGATTAAAAATTCAAAAAGAAATTATTCAGTTAGAAGGGAACTTTAATAAGCGTAATTAGGCAAACAAGGTGCAACAATTCGACGTGCATGTGCCCACCTGAAAATGCCCAAAGCAGCTTCAAAAAGGCCAGCAAAAAAGGTGGCCGTGAAAGCAAGATGAAGATAAAGCTTCGGATTCTCCGTCGCATCCACTGCCTCACCCAACATAGCTGCCGTAAGTAGTGATGCAACTGCAACGGTTCCGACAGCTAAATCCTTCGAACTTCCCATTACTGCATAAATCAATGGCGGAACAAAGCTCGAATCTGTTGCAGTAACCCGACAACCAAAAGAAAACAAGTCATGAATCACTCAAGAAAAATACACTTAACCAATACGAATCACGTCAACACTCAAGCTGATGTGTCACTGTCACGTCAGCCCGAAGACTCTATACCTCCTGTCCTCAAGAGGGAGGAGATCATTTCTAAGTTCAGGTATATGTAACACTCACATAGGACAAGAACCGGCGGCAAGTTTGCGAGTTTCGCGTAACTGATACCCTGAGGGATTGCGAGGCTGGCTATGGTGATTCCTGCAATAAGGTCAGATTTGAAGAGGTTGAGGCTGTATTTAGGACCCCATTCCAAGATAGGAAAGATATATTGGAAGGCTAATATGAACTTCCGGCGTGGAGGCTCGTTCTTGAATTGCCGGAGGGGGTCGTCCGGGAAGAATGTCTCTTTTAGAGTGTTCTTCAGTGACTTCAAAAATGGCTGTGGCGGTGGGATTGCCACCCGCCGGTGATCTGCCTGCTGTCCCATTCAATGTAGAATTATGTGATGAAGTGAAATGTTAGGGGTTGAATGTGCTGCTGGGAGTTAATTAAGCTGCCGAAGGTGGCGCTGGTGCTGGTGGTGGAGGAGGAAGGGAGAAGGCGGTGGAGTTGGGCTGCGGCTGGTGAGGGCTTTTATAAGGTAGAGCCAATTTGGGGTATCAGTTTTGTAGGTGGTTGAGTGCCCCTATGAGGGACCCAAAATTAATGATATATTCATTTTTGTTTTTTCTTTTTGACGCCACTACAATGCCAATGATTTCACATTAATTTTATTTTTAAATAAGAATTAGTTAAACTAATTACATCTACATATTTATGAGACTCATAATGCATCTCCATCATTTGATCCCACACATTCTCTCTCTTATTTCTCAATAAAACCCATTAAAATGAGTTTGTAAACGGACACAATAAGTGAGAGATAAGAATAACTAACATTTTTCTTTGTAACATTCTCACCCTATAGTGCTTAACTAATTAATGTGCTATTCGATTTGCATTCCTCCAAATCTCTTAGAATTTGATTCCCTCAAACTTTCCACTCAATGTTGCAAATCTTAAGCAAAATCGATTTTGTTGGTGCTCGAATTTCTAGCTCATGTACAAAGGTGAATGACTTTATTAGATTTTATATAGAAACAGATCGGACTTTGAATTCGGAGCTTGATCTGAGTCTATAGGCTGACCGATGATGCTACTCGCATCCGATTCTACCACAATCTTTTCTGGCTCTTGCTCTATGGCCAATTGCACCTCACAAAGTAAAGCGATACACTCTTTAGTACATGTATGTGGTGAAAATTTTTCACATACTGTTGTAAATATATAATGCTACAATCAGCACTTCTTTGTCAGCAAACAATCCCGACTCCTATATCTCTGGTCATGGCCATCTCTTACAAGTTACAACTTTATCAACATTAATCAATTTTGTTCACATAAACATGATGCTCACTTCTTACCGTGAGTACCTTGTGTAGGTGATTAAAACTTCAACATTAATTATTATGATGTGATATTTATGTTGTTTTTATTTGTTTTACATAAATAAGGGAAAAAAACATTTGGCACTCAGGAATTATGTTTTCAGTAGATCTTATATCAAAGTACATGAACTCTTTCTGAATAAAAATCACATCTCTAGAATTGTGTTCTAAAAGATCGCCTAGGCGTGCTTAAACTTGAAATTTTTACTCAGTACTCCAAACACTACGCGTAGCGTCTTCTTGCACATTATCTATAATTTATTAATTATTGTCGTGCTTAAACTTAAGGTTTAGTGTTAATTGTTTTTCATGCATGTTATGTTATTAAAATCCTGATGAGAATACCTACTTAAATTTAATTCTTGGACCTCATTAAATTATGTTTGTATAAGTTGAAATTCAATTAATTATAGAAAAACATTTTCATTTGAATTTTCATGAGTGCAAGAAGCAAAGTACACGAAAACTACGTATAACAACAAATCACTAATAATTTCTAGGTCAGCCTCCGTGGGCTGCATGTCGACATGGTGAACTCTCATTGGCTGGAGTTACTTTGAATTTTAATTTCACACGTGTTTTGGACAACTCATATTTGATTAATTTTGGTTACATGTGCCTCTTTGTATCTTAACTAACCATGCATAAGACCAAGTTTGTCTTAACATGAAAATGTTACTCCATAATTGTTATAAAGTAACTGGTATATATTCTATTATGTTAATCTGATATACCATATTAATCTAATATACCTCACTGCTTTTTAAGTTCTATCACTGATTGTATGGAGGTATTTCTCCTCCAGTTGGCCCAAAAAATGAGATCTACGTGATCCACAAACCTTTCTTCTCCATCTTCTATGAATCTCCATTACTCTTTCAATCCTCTTAACAGTCCGCTTTTCCTTTCAATCCCTAACAACAAAAACCTAAAGTCGGATTCACTGTGGAGAAGCAGTGGTATACTAGTTTAATTTCGTGTATTTTTTGTGCCAACACTATCGTAAAAAAAATTATTTAGACATATACTCGTTATTGTGCTTTACCTTGCTCTAGATACACATGGATTGGTATTCAAGTGACCGTTAAAACAGTAAGAGACCAAAAAGCTATGGCCGTAACATAAAGTTATATGCCTCCATTCATGAACAGATTTTCCTTAGCTCACTACTTAATTAAAAGTGAACTTTTGAAATCATACTCAAACATGGTCTTGCTAGATATATACATAGTACTAAATAGTGATTAATTAAATATTAATATTAATGTCCAAATTTGGACTAAGTGAATCTCTCATTCAAATGAGTTGAAGCCTAATATTGCCAACCAGCCATCTAATAGGAAGCCAAGAGGAACTCATTAACTCCAGTGTAGACTAAAGTGTCTTTCTACATTTAGCTTGTCCATCTTGTGTTCTAGAAAAGTATTTTAAGGGTCAACGTGATAATTTTGGCATGGAACTCTTATCAAATATCAATTCAATCATTTTTGTGATAACTACCTCCACTAATTCTCTTATCTCTAATTTTTTTTGTCGTCGACTCATCAAAGTTTGAGATAAATTCAAATACTATTCATTCTCAATAATGCTTCACTTTTTAGATGATTTTAGATAAATTTCAATCATGTATAATTCTCATATACAAAAAACACAATTTAATAAAAAAAAAAAAGAAAGAAGAAAGAAAGAAAGAAAGAAAGAAAAACTTATATAAATGTACAAACTGACAATAACTAAATTTTCATACAAAAAACACAGGAAAAGGAAATATTTTCAAATTTTTAAAGCTTAAAAAATTCCTCAACAGGGAAAAAAAAAAGAAAAGAAAAAAGAAAAACAATAGTGTCAACCAAGCTTGGATGTAGATGAGCAACTATGTGACTCCGCCACTAATTTTAAAGAGCACAACTGCACAAGAAACCTGAAAATGCACACGTATCTCTTGTAACAAAGCCTAAATTGAAAAGCAGTTTCGTTATGTAAACGATCACCAATGTATGTCGACTAAGTTAACCGTCATGATTGTTTTCTTCTGTTACATAAAAATATATTATATTCTACATGTCAGCATTAAATCTCAATGTGTCAGCAAACAACACTATGGTTCATTTTAGGTGAACAAAATTGTCGAAAATTAAACATGTTGAAATGAAAAACTGTATGATTGTGGTTCGAATTGTTTCACAGTACTTAGATGCTCAAGTTCTAGACAACATGACTTGAGTTCAAATCACACATATCCTTCTCTTAATTTGCCTCACTTCCTATTTCTCCCCTAATATTTAAAAAAAAATGGAAGTATGGTTTATTAACTGTTAAAATTTGGAGAATAGAATTCCCATTAGAGTAATAACAAACTTTTAGGTTGGTTCATCAATTAGTTCACTGGCTGTGTATTAATATGAAGGGTAAAATTGTCAATTAAGGTATTTAAATAATTTGAGTTTTAGACATACCAGGATTAAAATTACAAACCGGTGAATTAAATGATAAACGAACCTAGAGGTGTAGTATTACTGTTCCAATTAATTGCTAAAAACATGCATGATAATTAAGGAAACTAACGGCTGAAAAGGCCAAAGAGGTCTATACCGGCCACTGGGCAGGCCAGAAGCACTTTTGGTCGACTTTGTACCGTTATTTGCCAGGTTTGACCGATCAATTGGCTCACGCTTTGTATGTGAACGACCCCTATATGTAAAAGTGACAGCACTAACAGTGGATCACCTGCTTCCATGTGTTGTACGCCCATCGATATTACTCCATGTGTCTATATTTCATATTTGGACGCGGATCATATCTTATGTCAAATGATATATCACTAAGAGTTTGAATATTCTAAGTATTTTTCACTAAATCGACGCTGGTTTTGATGAATTAACATCCGCTGAGAAATGGACATAAGAGTTCAAAAAGTACTATCTTCTTCGTTTTATTTTATTTTTATTTTGTTATCTTTTAAAATCTACTGCCTTATCATATCCAATCAAATATTGATATAATTTTTATTTATCGCTCAATATACAAACAAGTTGATCAAGGAAATTTTTTTTGATTGTGTTTTTCACCCCCTCGTTTTTCTTAAAACCCTAACCTACCCCTTCCTCATTAATTGATAAAAGAAAATATAAATGCAAGATATAAATTCTGGGAATCCAAAAGTCACCATTTCATTAATTTTTTCCACAATTTCGTGCCCTTTTTCCAATTTTTTTTTTATTTTGCACATTTCACTCTATAATAAACGATTAGGTGGATCAACTATATTTTTATCATTCTGAGGAAGTAAATTATAAAAGTTTAACATGCTTCCACTAAGAGGCGAGACTCTCTGCATTATTTTCTTTTTCATGCAATATACTCAACTCTAAACCAATTATTTACTTAACTATAAGTCTGTTATCTTGTCTCCAACAATGGATACTCTATCACTGTTAGTACAAAAATTGTGTTGATATTCTAATTTTATTTATGATCTCAAAAATTATTTTGACGTAATGGTTGCATGACATGTTTTACGTGAGAAATTTTTTCAAGCATGCAAAATTATATCTTGGTCGATAAGAAAGGAATTTAGGTATGTGATTAGTTTCTTAGAAGCCAAGAATTTCGATTATATCCTTATATTTAGTTTCCTAGTTTGAGTTATATTCTACTTGCATTGTTTAACTAGATTAGAATTATATACATGTTAAGTTGATTCATACAAGGAAAGTCTATGTGTTTATGGTATACTAATACTCTATACTCTATTTTTCCTTGTATATGATACTAAATATATATAGCAACTTTGATTTTTGACTTGTGCAAGAATTCAAAAACTACATTATATATATGGGACATACTCTTGCATGTAAAAATATACAAATCGAGCAATCTTCCTTGCAATATTCTAGAGCTCGACACAAAAGAAAACAAGCACATGACAACCCCGTGAGATTTATTTCTTGCTATATTCTTACACGCTTCTTAAATTGTATGTGACTTGGCATCCATTCGAAGTGCGTTGGTAGACGACTAACATTGTGCAAGGGACTTTCTACACTAGGTTGAAAGGTTTAGGAGTTTAAGTATCCGAAGATGAGTTCATGAGATCTCTATGAGCTTGATGTACATTTCAAGAGAAGCACGATAGAGAAAGAAGAAGAACAATAGGAGTTGTCAACTGTCCGTTTCGACTTTGAAGAAGAAGGTTTGAATCTTTCAATCTTATATGGTGAGGGATGTGACCAAATTTAGGTCCATAAGATACCACAGCTTTTAGTGTTCTATGATTCACCTCTAAATAGCGAAAAGAGGGAGTTCTTTTATGAGTTTTCCTTTTGTGTACTATAAGTGTATATTGTGATATCACTTGATTTCTTTTCTCTGTATTAAACCTTCACAAGTGTTAGTAGATCGTTTGTCCCGTAGAAAAAATCCCGCGGTTTTTCCATTTTAGGTTTTCGCGTCAACAAATCTAGTGTTTATTCTATGTTTATTTTTCTGCTCTAGATTACGTGTTACTGTTCATATCTTGCTAAATTCAAACAGACTCTCAAGATCTTAAACATACTAATAGTTGTTCAGATTGTACGGCTATGAGTAAAAAACTAGCAACTGAACAGGAGAAAGTTGCAACTCTTGAAACTATCGTCGTAACTCTGAGAAATGAGAAAGATGCAGGTGAACAAATAATACTGACTCTCCAAAGATGATTATAAGAAAAAGAGGATCAACTAAACAAAATCAATTGAAACTTGAATAATTCAAAGGATAGAGTCAAAGAACTTGCCACCAGAGCAGCAAGATTGAACGAGGCTCTTAGTTATGGAAGACCAGCTCATGTTAAAACTAGTCTAGGTTTTGAAGACAAAGGGAAAGAGAAGGTGTGAAATCAAGTAGTTTTTGTAAAAGCTACAAGCCAAACTCCTTCAGATAATTCTGTCAAGTTTTCAATAAAAAAATACTTCTACTGCTATGTCTACAACTGGATCAACTCTCAATCGACACATGGCAAATATAAAGGTAATACAATTGCACATCATACACAGGTTTTGCCTAATAAAATTTTTTCCAGGACACGTCTGCAAGAACCTGAACTAGACATATCTGGCACAACTCAAGGCAGAACAGAGATAAATGTACAGACCAAAAAATTGAACCGAAATCAAGCTAGATATGATGCTAGAGTTCAGAAGGGGATAAAAAAGCACACAGTTGCTAGGACTAGATGGCATGAAGCAAATCAAACTGAGATGAAAAGAACCCCATTTGGAAGAAGAAAATCTTATACATCACAATTCTTATAGTGGTGATCGTTGTCGTGTAAAGTCTAAATATTCAAATTTTGTGAACACGATTAAAAATCAACACGGGGGACATTATGTTCATTTTCTAAAGTATGTGCTTATTTACTTTTATTGTGGGATAACAGAACATAAAACATATAATTGTCATAGGTTTGAAACAAGCAACGTAAAAGCAAAAATGACATTCCTATTGGTGAAAATAAGTCCAAGAACATGGCTAATTTGAAAGGGAAACAAGCTTGGGTTAAAAAAAGATGATTTGAAAACTTATAAAAATAAGTTGGTTCCTATTGAACTCATTTACCCTATTAATCACAAAACTTGGCAAATGATGATATCTATTTTATTTATACTTTATTTGTGTCTACATGTTTTTTCTAAAAAAAAAAAAATCATGTACATTTCAATTTTTGGATCTTAATGTTTTTTATTTCTTTGATGTTTTCCCCTAAAACTCCCAAATTATTTTCTGTGATATAATTTGATCTTGGAAGGTTGTGAGTTTGGTATATTTATAGAAGCTTTATCTCATAAAGAAAAAATTGATCGGGTCACGACTAAGAGGGAGTAAGGAAACTAGACATACCTGGCAGAATCTGATATTAAAACATCTGTAGCAAAATCAAAGAGAGATATATCTAGCCTACCTCAAATAGATTTAACTACAACAGACCCAGAGAGAGCTGCATTCTGCCTGACTTAAATAGATTCTCATATTTGAATTAGAAAACAACCAAAATTAGGAATGACTTGACAATGAATTTCATCTCTCTTTTTAGTACATTGGGTAACTTATTCTTATCCTTGCCATTGTGTTTTGATATGACTAGGTGCAAAATCTCTAAATATCATGTTCAACACTTTTGTATGATCCACATAACTTCTTTTTTGAACTAGTTGAACATGCTTATGGTTACTTTGCTATATGTTCAAACTGAGCATCAACTCAACGGTTTACTTACCATAACCATTAACACTGCTAGTTCTAAAATATTTGCATTAATTGCTTTGCATCTGGGCAATAAAAAAACAAAAATTCACAAAAACAAAAGAGTTTTATTTTTACATTTTTCATTATTGTGTGATTTTCCTGTCATTCATATAAATATTGATTAAATCACTATATATGTGTAGGATATCACTGAGATACTTGAAGGATGACGCATCCTGAATAGATCAGTCAAAACTTATTCTCCTTATTCTATAATGATAAACTATAGAAAAAAAATGAATAGGAGACGTCCTGACTGCTTTGCACTATAAAGGGTTGCTGATTGAGAGTTATAAAATTTGATGTAGACCTAAGTCAATATCTACACACTTCGGCACTATATATGACCAATCATGTCTATGCGGCAGCGTCAATAGTGGAAAAGTCTACCAGTCAACTAAGTCTTTGAGTACATACAACTACCTTGATCCTTAGAAGACAATCGTCAATATTATAAAAAAATTGAGCAAGTCGAGGCCTTAAAGGTTGTATTCTTTATTAAAGAGTTGTTTAGATGATGATCAGTCTTCTTGTGCATTATTGATAAGACTCAATAAGTTATTATAAGGTACAGGGTATGGACATGATTGACCATATAAAAAGAAACGCAAAATAAATACATTCATTAAAAACTCTTCCATCAAGAATAGTTTTGTTGACTGAATACTTCACAATTGCGAACTTCTACAGGTATTTTGGAAAGTATTCAGTACATAATCTCAATTGATATTGATTTCTATATATTGCATATGTTTACTTGTACACATTTAGCCCAAATGCATCTAGTACTTTAATTGATGGATCAAGCAGTGTCTGTCTACCATTTGCAGTAGGTAAATCAAAATCAGTTGAGAAAGGCAAGAACAAGTAGCTGATCAGAAAACACTCGTCAAACTATTATTCATTTAGGTTTTCTCCGTTATCAAAAAGGAAGAGATAATATATCTTGGGGGAGTTTACTAATTAAGGGGAAGAAGTAATTTATTCTTAACTGTTTATATGTTTTTGCCTCATTTAAAATTTTTGACATTACGGTTTTGAATAATTAGAAAGCTAAAAGGGGAGATTGTTATCACAAAAATCGTGTTGGCATATTCTAATTTTATTTGCGATGTCAAAAATTATTTTAATGCAATATTTGCATGAGATATTTTAAGTGAAATATTTTTTTTAGCTTGCAAACTTATATCTTGGTCGATAAGAAAAGAATTTAGGAGTGTGATTACCTTCTTAGAAGACAAGAATTTTGATTATATACATATATTTAGTTTCCTAGTTCGAGTTATATTCTGCTTACCTTGTTTTACTAGGTTAGAATTATATGCATGTTAAGTTGATTCAGACAAGGAAAGTCTATGTGTTTATGGTATACTAATACTCTACTTTTCCTTTTACATGATACTACATATATATATATATATATGGTAACTTTGATTCTTGACTTGTACAAGAATTCAAAGACTACATTATATATAAGGGACATTCTCTTGCAAGTAAAAATATACCAATCGAGCAATCCTTCTTGCAATATTCTAGAGCTCAATACAAGAGAAAACAAACACATGACCAACCCGCTAGATTTATTTCTTACAACATTCTTACACGCTTTCTAAGTTTTGCTTGAGTTGGCATCCCTACGGAGTGTGTTGGTAGACGACCAATATTGTGCAAGGGACGTTTTCTCATCGATCTGAAGGGTTTAGGAGTTCAAGTATTTGATGATGAGTTCGGAGATCTCTAGGAGCTTGATGCACGTATTGGGAGAAGTGTGATAGAGAAAGAAGAAGAGCAACAAAGTTGTCAACACGACAAAAGACGAAAAGAGAGTTTTTAGATCGGAAGAGCTCCGTTTTGTGTGTTAAGTTTATATTGTGATACCACTTGTTTTTTTCCTCTGTACTAAACATTCGCAAGTATTAGTGAATCATTTATCCCATGAAAAAAGTGCTCGCAGTTTTTCCCTTTCGGGTTTCTATGTCAACAAATATAGTGTTTATTTTTTTGCCCTAGATTACACGTTACTGTTCACGTCTTACGGACCAGGATATATCCTGCCTAGGTTACGCTAATTATATCTCTAGATCAATCAACATATATCCTGCCCTACTTAATTAGACTAATCACGAAATTAATTTATTACTATCTGTGTAATGACCCCGACTTTATTTTACGACGTGGTATCACACCCCTCGTTATTCGATGGATTTTGGTATATTATTTAATCCAAATATCGGAAGCGTCTTAAATACAAACTTCAATTCTTGCTTTAGTGAGGGACGAGACTTGTCAATCAATTACGTTTTATTCCTTAGACGAGATGGTGTTGTTTGACATCTTCAACTCATTTAGACTTATATTATTTATGACGAGATAGTATTGAAGAAAATTTGTTTACATACTTAAGCTAAATTAATTCTATATCGTGAGAATCATTCTTCATGTTTAATCTATATGAAAGAACAAGACATACACTAAATAAAAGCCATTTTATATATTAGATAACCGACCACAAGCTTGGGAGGCCTTTACATGTGAAAATGGGACTCTCAATCTTTTTGCAAAAGCTTTCTTTATATTGATACCATACCAGTCAAATTTTATTTAATTATTTAAGTCTCCCTACATATACTTGTCTTACTTCTACCATTACCTCTTTAAAGACCATTCTATTAAATAAGAAACATAGACCTATCCCTCATAATCTTATCATGGTGCAAAAGATGAAGAGTAGAGGCACAAAAGATCTCAAACTTAAAAGTAATTCTCAAGTACATTACAAATATTGTTTTATCTTCATAATAGGCCCAAGTATCCGTCTCGACCATATGCATAATCTTGCTCTCGTCGTGAGATAACCTCCACTCCTTGGCTTGCCTTTCATGTATCGTTCGATTGATCATCTATAAAATGTTAAATACATACAAAGTGAGTATAAAATACCCCGTGAGCAATACATTATTTTGGTTTGCCATATTGTCATAAAAATCATTCCATATTACAATTTTACGAAACATAAGGATGCACAAGGCTTTTGAATGCACTATAGGGCCCCAAATACTAGAAGTTCCTACTATCCATGGTGCCTTATTGCCGTTCAAATACCCATATGGTAATGGCAATACAATAGATTTATAGCAAACTTCCAATTAGCTTTTACTAGATTTCCAATCATTCATTGATCCATAGCAATTTCCATGCTACTCATCCTATCTTGGAGTCATAGTATGGATCAAATCAAAGTAAACAATACAAAATAGGTAGAGGGACTCTAGTACTCTTTATGAAAGAAAACATTTCAATACTTTCCAAAGGAAACTTGCTTGAAACTTATGCATACCAAAGGAAACCAAAGAAATAAATTACTCACCTTGGCTCTTATACCTTTAAAGATGAGTGGATGTTAATGAGTGGTAAAATACCTCCAAATCCTTAGTATATTTAAGCAAAAATAGCTTTTTGAATATGAGTTCTATATGTATATAAAAGAGACCTTGTTTGAAGAGATAGAAGAGGGCTTTTGAAGGTCTTTTTGGAGTGTTCAAAGCCATACAAATTTATGGACGAATTTTTCCTACTTGTTTTCTAAAGTCTTTGAGTTCCACCCATAAGAGGCTCCCACTTGTCCTAGATACTTTGCAATTGTCCAATAAAGATAAGTCCAATTGGAGGTATAAGAATCCTTCATAGTAAATCAAGATGCCAAGTGTGAGTTATAGATTCAATTCATGTGGGAAATGCCTATTGGATACAAGTGTCTTTAGATTTTTTCCACTTATTTCTTGATAAACTCTTTTTTCTTATTGTACTCTATAATTAAGTCCTTATATTTTCGACTATACTAGTGAGACACCGCATTTTTTACTTTAAGCATTCTTCGGTCTCAAAATTTACAACCTGATTGAACTTAGTTGCTCTCTTAGCAATTCTCCATAACCGATGGAGTAATTGACATAAATTCGAGTAATTATTTTATTTTTGTCAAACAAACAAAATGTCTTCAAATTCTTATAAAATGTCTCGACTAGTCATCCAATTATAAGATTTATTCACCGATTACTTATAGTTGAATATTAAAACCAATTATTATTCCCAAGGTACCACTATTAAAGTAGAGAAATTACACGGAGTATTACACGTGGCATGACGATATAAATGATCATTGACATGAACTAAATGAAAACGAAAGAAAAGGTAAAGAAAAGATATAAGAAAATTTTGGAATAAGCCTTAGGTCTCAACAGTCCAAGAAATTCATGCTTGAGGCCTGTCTAATTTCTAAAAACCAATACAGTTTGAGAAGCAATTTTCGAGGATAATTTCCAAATACCTTAGATGAGAATTTAAAAATGATTATCATACCAAAGTTAGACTTTTATATAGATGCTATAAGAAGAACCTTATTCTTTGTAAAAATAATTATTCTATTGCCTTTAAATCATTGTGTAAAAAGGTCCATATGAGATATGTTTTGTTTGGGGTTTAATGGATTTCAAGATGGATTCCAGATATTTTAATTGCATGAAAAACCAGGTTCTGTGAACCCAATGATTACCTAGCTTTAGGTAATCATTTGCCTAAAAGTTTAGCCTCTTTTATTGCCTAATTCAAGTAGGCCACTTCATCAACTTCACATGTCTTCAAGACATGCGGACAAGAAACCCTAAACCACTCTATTCCAACACAAAGAATGAGCCAAAACCATGTGCAAAAACCACCATTCTCACTACAAAATAAATCTCCTCAACAAAATATTCTGTTGGTATTTGGAAATGGATTTATTGTTTGTAAATGTATAGTATTTTTCACCAACTAATATTTTGTACCTAATATTATGCGTGGATATATAAATCACTTAGAAACTGAATTCTGATTGGTACTATTGCATTAGAAACATATTTTTGCCAACAGAAATTTCTGTTGTTATTAAGCAACCGATTTGCCGTTAACAAATTTGTCATCGTTTGAACAAACAACTGATTATTATCAAAATTACCAGTAGGTGAAGGTGTATTCATATTTCCAACTGATTTTCTATTGCCAAATGTGATACTATTTTTAGCAACGGTGATTTTATTCTTAAGTTTCATAAATGAAATATTTTCCATTGGTAATCAAAAACAGGTTTTCGGTTGGCGAAGTTGTATTCCCATCTGGAACCAATATTCCGTTGGCGAAAGTACTTTGATGTTTTGAATCGATATTCTCTACCAATTCTTTAGTTGGTAAATCTCGACTTAATAATCTATGTATATTAATAATAGGGGAAATTTGATGTTTTACAATGTCACTGGTATGACATTGTAAGCTCACTAACGATGGCACTGGTGACGTCATTAGTGTACTAGATTTCCTTTTTTATTTTTTTATTCCTGATGTAGTTTCTTTATTATTCCTAAATTGTCTACTTTACCCTTTTTCCTTATCTCATTATCAATCGATTACTCTCTCCCTTCATAGAACACGAATCGATTCTTTATTGGATAACCTTCAACCAATTTTTGAATTGTTAGATAATATGTGAGAATTAGGAGTTGGCATTTTAACCTAGTCAGCCAAGTTAACTCAATGAACCATACAAACCGAACGGAGTTGGCCAGTTTTGTCGGTTTTTTGGTTTGGTTCGGTCAGCTTGTAAGATGATGTAATCAGATCGGTTCGATTGGCGGGTTAGGGGGAATAAACTGAGTTAAATTTGACCGAGTCAAACCAAAGCATGCCAAACCACTGACAACCCAAATTGAAACTATAAAACCTACGGAATCTTAGCAACTGAAAGAGAAAAAACAACCAGAAGATAAACCCAAAAATCTTAGATCAAATCTAAAGAAACTCATTAGCCACACAATAATAATAGAAATTGATTTTGAGTAAGAGAAATACCCAGGTCCCACATGGAAAACCCATAAAATATTAGTGGTGGTTTTCAATTATTTAAAGGAAAGCATTCAGATTAATATTTCTAGTGTTGGACGAGTTAGCTATATTGCTAAATTGTCTATTTTACCTTTAACTATTTTTATTTCCTTTTTAGGGTCCAGCTTCAATGAGATGTTTCCTTAAAATTTGTGATAGTCTAAAATTAAAAAAAAATTAAAGATAGAAAATTTGAACATTTTTTAAACTGACAGACCGAACTAAAATCAATTAGGTGTTGGTTCAATCAGTGACAGTCTTGAGTGAACACCAGTTCCATCCATAGCTAATGGCTTTTGATTTTACCTACTAAAAATCTGTTGGTAATGCTCCGTGATTTCAGCAACAAAAATTCCGTTAATGGAATTTCAAACCAAAATTATGTACGTAACGGTTTTTTTATCGAAATTCCATCTAAAATTGTAAATACTTGTAGCTACAGAATTTCTATGGATGAAGGTAAAGTATTTGGAACAGAATTTTGTTTTTGATTACCAATGGATTTTTAGTTTGAAATGATTGCCAACGGAATTTCGGTTAGGATACTATCAGCCACCATTATAAAAGTGACGGAATTTCTATCCGAAATAATCTATTCTTAATAACTTGTAGGAACAGATTTCATGATTTCAAGAACTGAAAAATTCATTTAAGACATGATTTTTTGTAGTGTCTCCTCTAATAAATATCTGAACCAACTAGAAAGTAAACCCCCTCTAAAAGTTGGTAAGTGAAAAGGACAAGAGAAAAGAGAGCAAAAAGAGCAGTCGTGGAAGATACTATCTAAAGGATATAAGTCCTTAGGCTCTTTCTATTGATGATATTCTCCTTTAGAATAGTAGGATCAGAGGTGAAAATGACTTATCATACTTTGAAAATTTGAAAGAAATCATTGAAATCCACTAAAATAACTGTAGAATCTGGCATTGAGACATTCTGCAATTCTGGTCTCAATACCTTGGCGGACAGAATACAAGTTATTTATGTTTGAATGTTTGTGAACGTAGCTGAATCTTTGATCGTGTGAGCACAATAACAGTGAGTAGTGTCCAACTTTTTCAAGAACTTTTCATGAAAAATATAATGTTTTCTATGATGTATGCTTTTCTTGAATGAAGAAATATTTTGTTACATATGTGGAATGACCTCACTATGATTATGATGAAAGCTAGCTATATTTTGGGATCAATTTACATAAACTCCATGACATCCGGGAGAATTATGTACGATGTCACTATGAATGATTATGATTTATAATTCAAGTTAATCCAATCGGATGATTCCTTATGATAATGCTACGAATGATATGTTTTATGATGAGCTCATGAGGTAATTTTCATCTTACGTAACGAGGCCCAAAGTTTATGAAATGTTTTATTCAAAGTCTTGTTTTAAAACTTGCTACTCACTAAATACTTGTGTATTCACCCTTTACTATACTATCTCTATGATAGATGTTGGGGAGGAAGATCTACAAAGTTAAGCAAAACTCTTGGGTCATCTCATTGGAGGATGGCCATTTTATGTACATTCACGAGATGGATTGAAGGGGGGTACATGAAAACTACCCGTGCTTCAATCATTATATTACTACCATTGTCAAGATTGAACACTTTGATGACCTCCTTGACCTCTTGCACACCGTGGAGTATACCATTAATAAGCGGAGCATCTAAATAAAATTTTTATCGCTATGTAAGTAAGTTGTTATACTAATTAAGGGATGATAGTAATATAAGTATGGATGGTAATATATTTATGATCAGAACTTTATATTATTAAGAAATATCGAACTAGGCAATGATGGAAAGTGGAAGAGAGGAATTTTCGATTGTGTTTTGTGACCCTCTTCCATATTACTACCATGTAATAAGTAAGATTGTTATCTATTCAATATGAAGTTATATCATGCTTATGACTTGTTGAGATGATAAATGGATGAAATAACCTGAAATATGAATAAAAAACTAGAGAAAAACCAAACTAAATAAATGTCAAACAATCTGCCCTTTTTATTTTGAACGAAGTATTAAGACCTGAAAGTTTCTGTGGTTGATACTATACACCTTGTATATTCTGTTTTTAGATGTGGGTCTTGAGCACAGCAAACTAAAGCGTCAAGACCACGTTCCAAGTTGCAATATTTCATGAACTTGGTCTTAACCCTTCAATTAATCAGATCTCAACGCTTCCTAATTTAACCTCATTTTGTGTGAATACACGACTAAATCGATTTAACCACAATGGTGAAAAAAGAGAATAAATAAAATTGATTTGATAGCCGATGTTATTCAAGGTTTGAGCCATCCAATAAAGGTCGAGAGATAAAGTATAAATTGAAGGACTCGACTAAGTACGGTTTGTATATGATTGAGCGTACGTTAATGACCCACTTGTTAGTTCAATTTTACCCGGAATTCGGATCAGTCATTGAGATTCACAATAATAGAAGTTGTTACTTACGAACGACGCTTAAATGAAGGAACAAGACTAATAATTTCAAGGAAAGTTTCAAATGATTTCCTGACGTTTGGAGACTCTGCTGGAATGAAGGTTAAGACTTAAGTTGTTTGAAGAAAAAAATCAGCCTTAAATTTACAAGTAAAATTGAATTAAACCATAGGAGAAAAGTCGGGACAATAGTGCTACAGTTAATTATCTGTGTTCTTTGCTGATTCAATAAAGAATTTACATTGAGAAATTATTAATCAGATAATTAATTAAGTAAGTTTAGGTAACTCATTTTTCAACGGTCACCCTCCCCAATAAATCCACTATATGATCAAGATAAATTTGAGATGAAATTATTGGATTTTATTGTATTGAGAATGAAGAACAAATCACAATGTATGCGTAATTGCAAGCATTGCCATATAACCACCATTTGTACATCTTGGCTGGAGCGTGCCAACTTAACAGACATCTAAACAAGTCGTGTTTCATAATATCATTTTTTATGTAACAAATTAACATATTGCTGGTGTTTATTCATGTTGAATTCTTGGATAAAACAACTTTAATAATACATTTTTGTACAAGTCGGCTTATAATCTTAGGCGTTATAATTATGTGAAATAAAAAATAGATAAATAAAGGCAAAGTATTTTGTCGATAAACAAAGGCAAAGTATTTTGTTGACATTTGTTTATAAATAAATAAATAAATAAAAAGAAAGAAAGGAAATCCGAATAACTAAGAGTTAATTTACGTTGATGTTATTATATATTCTACTTAATAATATTATCACAAAATTAAATTTCTGTAGCTAATAATACCATTTAGAAAATCTCGTGCACTACACGTGTTACATACTCGTCTTATTAAAAATATCAGATTGAAGTACGAAAAGAGATGGTTGGATCAAAATAATTTTGATTAAAGCTCAAAAAATGGGTTGTACAATTGTTCGGTTACCGGTTGCTTGTTGAATTGGCCCATATATACCTTTGACATGCAAAACATTCTTTGGCATATTGGACAAACTCTTGGCTCTTTGGCAAGAAGCGTCCACATTAGTCATCTCATGTTGTGGTCGTTTGAACCTCTTTATTTTTTTCCTTTTATAATTTCACCCACTATGATTTGACTATTGATTTGACAACTACTCAACAATCACCACACATTTCAAACTTCAATTGAATCTCCACCACTCATTTCTACTCATTATAAATTCCCTTTTTAAATTGTAAAAATAAAGAGCTTTAAACAATGCCAGCTTTATTGCACTCCACGTTTGCCCTCATCAATTTCCATTGTTACTGTTTTAGCTTCTAATTGGATTTTGATTTTTCTTATTCTAATTGGATTACAGTAATAATATTACAATGTTTGGCGTGGTGAGTGGAACCCACACACAACAGGTGACAATTAGTGATTTGGAATTTATATTGTTCAAGTAAGGAAATGTTGAAGTTAATTATATCTAAGTACTGCCCAATTGAATTGGATTTGACTCGACCGAATTATATTTATTTAATTAGATTAATTAATTAATTGACCTATATTTAATTATAGGCCCGTAAAAGTCATGTAAGACTAGGGTTTAGTATCCCACAACTATAAATACATGTCTTATATTTAATTAGGGTTAGTACACTTTCGTTAAAAAATAGATGATACGGTCATAATTTTTTTTTTTTTAATTATTACAAATGGGGATGAGGGGGGCAGAGGATATGAGTCGTGTGACTCAAATCCGGGTGAAGACCTTGTTAAGGGATATATGCCCTGTCACTGGCCTATTTCCTTGCCCATAATGATATGTACTTGTTAGCATAAGAAATTGATTGAAAGCCTAAATATACTCCTAAAAGCCTCTTTCAATAACTCATGACTTTTAGAGTTCTAGATCCATCGTTGTCATGTAAATTATTATTAGAAGTTGGATAATTAGATATCTGTCGTGACAAACGTTGTATTTATGGTCATTCCAACGTTGTATTTCTAGTCATTCAAAATTTGAAATTTGCAGCATTCATCAAAAAGTAGTTTTCTACCACTTCCTCCCTCAGTTAAAAAAAATACTTTTCTTTCACAAATCTTTTCGAAGTGTGAGGTTGATCCGTGCTTGTGGAGCTGAAGTTTATTTGACTTTTCACTATTGTTCAACTCCTAATGTCATATATCACTCCGAAATATTCCTTAATTCTTTGGTCTTTATATGTTAAGTCAAAGCTCCTGCTTAGGACATTCGAGGTTGATAATTGCCTCTTCTTTTGTGGTTCAAATAAATGTTGCAATGGTTAATTTCTCACGTTTCGAATAAGAGGTCTCGAGTTTAAACTACACGTGTCCCTATCTTATTTTCCCTTCCCCTCCCCTATCCTATGTCCCTCTTGTATTTAAAAAAAAAAAAATTTTAAAAAAAGGGGAGAACTCTTCTTCTAATGCAGTTTTTACCTCCATACTAGAACATCACTCATGTGTTGCACAAGATTATCAACAAAATAGAGTATCACAGGAATTGTTAAACAAAAATAAAATGAAAAATCTAATTTAATAATATTTTTATATCAATCATAAATAATTATTTTTTCAAGATTAATAAGAATGTTGAAATCGATAAGTGCTATTGAGTTCGTATGCTCGCTCTCTTTTATCATATATATGTTTTATCATATCATCCCGTTAGCTTCAACAAAACAAAGTCCAACTATTTGTATGAATGCAATACAGCTTGTATTGCACAAGTCAAAAGAGGCTATATATCAAAGGAGGCCACTACACTCGTAAATAAATTTACTATATATATTAATTGTGAATGACTATTGTATCTTGAAACCTCTACACTTGTCTATATGAATAGAGGCCTCTAGTGCTCATAACGATACACACATATCTGAGGTAAAGATTATTCTCCTCTTCTTTTTATGTCTTTTCATAATAACAATATAAAATGCAAATTTTAACAAGTTAGATAACCTAGAAATATCTCACTCTCTCAAATGAACTTACTTTATAATAATAAGTAGGTAAAAGGGCACCAACCATATCTAAGGCAACTTTGACAGAATTGCATGATAATGATTTTAAAATTACTCATGATGCTTCTTGTCTATATTTGCATCTTAAATATTTTCTTAAGAATTATTGATAATATTGGACTAGAAGGTTTTTTATGTAAGGTATTGAAGAAAGATTAATCTATTTGTGCATATAATTAGACAGATATGTTTACAAAGAGGCTGTGAAATTATAATTTCACCCTATGTTGTGTAATAAAAGGAAGAGAGAATATATAGATAAAATTATAATTTTATTTCACATTTATAAATATATTTATGCACTCATCTGTATATATAGCATTACTCAACTAAACCCTATCTTCAGTTATTGTGTATATGTGATAGAGGATCTTCAATTGAACTTCACATTTGTAATTATTGACTAGTGAAAAGCAATGATGCCAATGGAGCCTAACCTGTTTGATTAGAGGGTTAGGATGATGTACTGGGATCTATTAAATTGACCACCAGCTAAACGTTTGGGGGGATAATCCATATGGCAGGTGACAATTGAACAACACATATGTGAATTGTTCCATATGAGTTGTCTTACACATAAATTGTGCAATTATTACCTGTTAAGTGTGCGTCTAGCGGGTGATAAAACTTCTGTGATCTAATTGTTCTAGGTTTGATTATTCTATATAGTGTATTTTCTATAATTTATTGTAGTATGTATTCCTCTATATGAGAGTTTCTGCTGTTGATTTACTTTACGTTGTACTTGAGAAAGACATATTTATGCGTGTAACTAATTGTACTAAAAATAATCTCTTGTCATACACACACGTAATAAGAGATTATTGGGGAAACTTATACACAGTGTGTCTCTGTATGTAGGGGCCTACACATGATTTGTATAAAAAATGATGTTCCTGCTATACACACGTGACAGGAGATTTTTGGGAAAACCTACACACAGTAGGACCCCACTATAAAGGGGCTTACACAATCGTTCCAATAATCCCCACTACGTATGAGTGCAGTGGGATAATATCGCCATATATATGGTAGAAGATTGAGATTGGCGTTTTTAGTACTGTAATGTAAATTTATAATCGTACTTAAAAAAAATCATTAATTGAAATGATTTCAGATAATAAAGTGGTCACAAAAATCAACAGACAGAGATTTGTTAGCTAATGATTGAAGTTCGGCTTAATGATTGCTTACAAATCTAATGATTTTATTTTATAATAGCAATAATAATATATGCCGTTGTAAAGCAAATAAATATTTTCCCGTTTAATGCTAATGATAGCAGCGGAAATAATCCCATTTAAATGGTTCCATTGCTAAAATCCCATGAGCATATTTCTCTCAAATTATAACTTATGCTGATAAAACATCGTATTTATCCATATACCCTGTGAAATGTACAAAAGGATAATGTTATACATTTATCCTATCTCGTATCAACATCGTATCTACCCTATTGTTTTACTCATATTTTGTGGTACTTTCACAATAATTTTCTTTTAGTTTATCACGTTATTTCAATCAATTTTACTTTATCGCGTTATATATATATATTAATAATAATAATAATAATAATAATAAGTAATTTAATAGTATAGATAACAAGATAACACAAGATGGTGTGAATATTTGATAATGTACAAAGACAAATTAGAAGTACTAACGTAAGCTATTATTACACACGTTTCATATGAGTACTTTTCCAACACTTATATGAGTGTTGTTATGGCGCACGAGCACACACACACACACATATATAAAGATGATGTGACTACATGTATGAACGCCAAGTAGATACATATAGTCACATATAATCACACTGCCATATAGGTACCATATAGGCCGTGGAAAATTTTCACCTTTCATAATTCTTCTAGGGATTTGCATTGATTTTTGCGAAATATATATCAATGTCTTCAACTAATGCTTTATGACACTTGTGAAAGGTGTCGTTATAACATCTCCAGTTTTATATGAGTGTATCAATGTACGCCGTAAATTCACATGACATAACAGTAACTTCCGAAAGAGATGTCTCCTCTCAATCCATAGTGGACGAAGATGGAAAAGTTGATTTAGGGAAAAAGAGAACTATTTTCTTTATAATTTGCTCATTTTAATTGAGGCAGTATCACTGATTTTTTTTTTTTATTATTACAAGGGCGATAAAGGGCAGGGAGACTCGGGGGGATTCGAACCCGGGTCAAGCCCGACAAAGGGTAAACACTTTTCCACTTGGGCTACCATTGATCCCTGTATCACTGAGTTTTTAGTAGAACTGGAGGACTTCTAAAATGGCTAATATTATTATTATTATTCTTACCACCCATTCAACAAGAAGGTACGGCAAAATATGTAATAAATAAATACTAAAATTGTAATATTAAAACTTGGAACGTTGTCGTTTTCAGAATGTTTTCAAGGTTGCCAAATATGACATTCCATTTCATGTTGGATGAGTTATTTATACAATCAGTCACTTTAACTGAGCTAAAATTTCAAGTTGGTTCTTAAAGTTATTTGATCTAGGTAAAATTTCAAGTTTGTTCTTAAAGTTATTATTAGATCAAATTAGTCACCAGACTTGATGAACACCGATATTTTAGTTAATATTGTTGTGCGTATACACTATTTCGTGTATGTGGATAAACAATGTTAATTCGACGTTCTGAAATTATGAATTGTTGGAGCAAAAAGGCAATCGATGGTAAAAAAAAATTCAATTTTTTATTAAAAAAGAAAAAAATTTTTAGTTATTCTTGTTTCACTTTTCTCAAGAAAAAGAAAAATGACAATGATGTAATGGTAGCTTCAAACTACCTTATTACCCTTCATAAATAGATGGTGTTTAAATTTAATTTAGGGGTAATGATGTAATTTGCACACCCCATTTTGCCATAGTTTATCAGATAATCATATCTACACAACGATTTTTACTAATTGCACTACAATCTTGATTATTTTCCTTATTTATTAAAAATTATATGAACCAAATGACTTATATAACCATTACATTTTAAGGTACACCACAAAATAAAAAATCCAACTTTTATTCTCACATCCACCATAAATAAGAATCCCTATTTATCAATTAAACCACCACAATTAAGAACCCCAAAAACCTTCTTTAATTTGAAATACAAACTCTGTTGTAATTCAAACATGAGATTGATAACATTATTTATGTGCGTCTTATGAATGTAGTGGTAAATTTTCTTCTTCTCCTCTAAATAAGAATCAAACTTCCATTGCATATAATATTTAAAAACCTATAATAATAATAATAATTACGTTATAGTAATTAAGTAATTTTCTAATCTCCTAATTAGATATTAATGGGAATTTATTTATTTTATAGATTTTTTATGCATCTGATTCTTACATAAACCAGGGACTTGTGTTCGGCAGATTAAAGAATGATCAAAAGGTTAAAAAATATATAGATTAGAAAATTGTCAAAGATAAAGAACAGAAGGATTGTAATTATGAAATGTGGCTCATGAAGAATAGATTGTTTAATGGGGCATGGTGGATGTTTCCATGGCAAATCGAAGTGAGAAAAAAATTATAGGGAAAATTAGGATATGAGAACTTCTTGAGGAAGATGATTGTGTATTTTTTTCTCTTTATTTTATCCTTTTTTTATTTGTTTTTGCAAGTTAGTGTTATATTTGTATAGAATGTAATGTAGTGTATATATCAAAATTACATTTTAATTGTTGTGTATTTATAATGTGGTGTCATTAGTAAAAGTGGTGGTATATATGTAATTACTGTAGTTTATTAGTTTTTGTTTACCTTTTTGTCCAAATAGATTAACAATTCAAGAAATTACGGTAATAATGGAGATCATGAAAACTTACAATAGATAATTACTCCCTCTTTCCTGCAATGATAATCTACTATTTCTTTTATGATCATCTCAAATTATAATCCACTTTCTTTATTTAACTTTTTAAAATAATATTCTAATACACACTTATTTATTATATCAGGGCTTCTATGTTGTGCATCTCTACCTGAACGCAAGGGCTAAGTTTTCCGAGCAAAAAAGAAGAAAAAATGGAGAGAGGGTGCGTGCAAAACGACAACATATCATACCATTGTAATGAACAATGCATAAAAATCTAGCACTTGATATATTGTAATAAATAACAAAAAGAGACAATTAAAGTAAAATATTAAATAAACAAAAGACATATTAAGAAATATATTTTTAAATTGTAATTCTTCATACAACATTAATTAAGTATTGGTTTGTTATACGAAGTGACCAAATTGAAAACATTTATGAACCTTAGTGACTAGTTTGGTCCATAATTGCAAACTAACTTATAATTTATTAGAAGGATTGAAAAATTTTCTAATACCTCATTCGGTACTCCTTATCAATGAAGATCTTACACGTATATTCATGAAACCAAATAAGGGCTTCTAATTTTACATGTCGGTTCTTAATTTTACAATACAAAATGGGTAGTTACTTGCGGTCCGGCTATGGAACACAACGTGAGTTTTGTCTCCAATCACACACTAACAGCTCACATGATACACACCACATATCAACATTTCATTAGTTCTTGGGCTCCGTAAAGAACCCAGCCATTTTCTTAGAAATTTCCTAGTTACTTGTAGAGTATTGGGAATACTCCCCCGTCCCATAAAAATAATTTCAATTTTCTTTTTTGTTTGCTTTAAATTATTGTCTATTTTTGTTAGTTAGTTTTTTTATGTGCTCCATATTTAATGTGCATTAATATTAATAAATAAAAACTAATAAAGTTGAATAATAACAATTAAATAAAGGAGCATATTAAGAAAAATATTCATAACTTTCATTTTTTTAAAAATATTAATTCGACTTTTTTGAATTATGTGAAACATAATAGGGGTCTATTTTTATAGAATGAGAGGAGTAGGTTTTTTATGGAACTAAATCAGGTTTTTGTCATGTGACTTAACAGCTTTATATTAGTTCTCGAACTTCATAGAGTAGGCTAATATGATTCTATAGAAATCAATGTAGAAATAGTTAAATGTCAAAATAAGAGTGTGTTTGGCATGTATTATAAATAAATTGTACTATAATATATTTTAAATTTTAAATTTTTAGGACAGGTGGTAAATTTTACATCACACACCCATCACATTAAATAACAACTTTTTCTTTTTTTTCACAAAATTTAACTAATTAAATTAAACTACATATCTCAAAAATTTAAATTTCAAAATATATTATAAACTAATCTAATTATACCCTAGTGTGTACTGAAGCAATAGGCACGTGGTCTCCTGCTTGCATTGGGAGACGTAGCTGACCTGAATTTTGGAAGCCCACAGTCTGATGTCTGCGCCAGAAAAATGCTAAAAAATCATTTTTTGTTCCTACCACTATTCTCTTCTTCCTTAAAACCTTTTTCTACCCCTGCT
The DNA here is from genome assembly GCA_963692815.1 of Nyctanthes arbor-tristis. Taxonomy (NCBI): domain Eukaryota; kingdom Viridiplantae; phylum Streptophyta; class Magnoliopsida; order Lamiales; family Oleaceae; genus Nyctanthes; species Nyctanthes arbor-tristis. The sequence continues at coordinate 26,253 of CAVNYN010234358.1, forward strand.
GCTTGCTTCTTGAACCTTTTTATCCCCCGGCTTGTCGTTGAAGCTTCATTTTATTACCTATTTTCAGAGCGCTAAACTTTGCAAATTCAAACAATACAGAGAAAACAGTATAGGGCAACTGTAAAGAAACGTTGTGGTTTCTGCTACCTTGGGGTCTTCCAAGTTTCTGTTAATGCGTTGTCTCTTTTTGCACCATTTATCTGAATCTTGGGACGACAACCTTAAAGAAAGTTCAGCTTCTGGTATCTCCGAATCCTTATATTTCGTAATAATTTTCTTTTATTGCTTGTTTTCCATAGGTTTTGTTGTTTTCGGTTGTATACTGTGAAATGAATTTGTGGGTTTTAGGGAATTTGGGATTTCTTGCAGTGTTTTCCTCAATTTTGCGTTTCTTTCAATTTTATGTTCGTACGTTTGTTTTGATGTTTATTGCAATGTTTTGCACAAATTTTGGGCTTCTATGGAATGAATTTATCCATCATTTCTTGTGATTTGGTGATAATTATCCTGCTTCTGTAAATGATTTTATGTTTCCTAAAGTTAAAATTTCAAGACAAAGGGACTGCTATCATTGCATCATTTCTTGTGATCCTGTGATATTTTGCGCTATCATTTCTTGGAATGATTTTATGTTTTGTACATTTGTCTAGGACATAACTGTGGATACTACTAAAATTTTTTTTCCTTACTATTTCATTTTTTTTTCCTTACTGTCTAATTCATCTTTTAAATTCTTGGTTTATTTGCCAATACTCCTATCTGTTTTCTGTGATTTTTTATTTATCTTGTTTTAATTTGACTGAAATTGGTAGAACTGATTATGTATTTCTCATTAATCTTTCTGAATTTGTAATCAGTTTCTATTGAAGCAAGATTTTGGCATCTCTTTATTGAAGGTTCTTTCTTGTTTGGGTAGATTTGATTATCTGAAGCATGGAGAAAGAGGTGAAGGATGTTTGTTCCCCAAATACCGTTCTTGCAGACTACTTGAGGAGTGTAGACTCTGAAATAGATTCCCCCAAAGCGAGCACTTCGGAAACTGACAGGGAGAAAGAGCAAAAACCCAGTTCTCTGTGGGCTGGATTTATTCAGTTATTTAGAATTAAATCCAATAAAAGACGATTAGCCACATTAGATCCTCTCAATTCCCTCAACCTGTCGAAAAGATTTAGTAGCAGCATGAGGGAGGAAGTCATTGGTGCACAGGATCCTGTTATGGATGCAAATTTGGACTATTTCAAGCCCCAGTTCAAGAACTTCAGTTTCATAGAACTCCAACTTGCAACCAATGATTTTTCACAAGGTTCAGAATATTTGGAAAACCCAAAAAACTCATCTCTTTTAACATTGTAATTTGAGATGTTAGGACTCGTTTTATGATATCGCCTCTGTTATGATGTTCTTTTAGGATATTTGATTGGGAAAGGTGGCTACGCTGAAGTTTACAGAGGCTGTTTACATGACGGCCAGCTTGTCGCCATTAAGCGGCTGACAAGAGGACAGCAGGACGAAAGAATTGGAGATTTTTTATCTGAGCTTGGGATAATGGCTCATGTGAATCATCCGTATACTGCAAAATTGATTGGATATGGGGTTGAAGGTGGATTGTATCTTGTCCTAAAGTTGTCTCCCCATGGGAGCTTGGCTTCTCAGCTTCACGGTTAGTACAAATTCTCTTTGTTTGATTTGTACGTCAACTAATCAAGAACTGTGCTCATATTCTTATTCTGACCATTTCTCCTTATAATCATCTTTATACTAAACAGGTTCAAAGGAGATTCTAAAATGGGGAATCAGGTACAAGGTTGCTCTTGGAACAGCTAATGGATTGCTTTATCTCCATGAGGGTTGTCAAAGAAGAATCATACACAGAGATATTAAGGCTGCAAATATATTGCTAACAGAGGATTTTGAGCCTCAGGTATTGAACAAACCTTTTTGTACATAAAAAGCATTGGAAATACGTGCATCAGTCATTTCTAAAGTGCATTTTCGTGCCTAAATAAAGAGTTCCTTTTGGAGCAAAGTATCATATCCATGCCTGTTTGAAGCCATCCCTGTTTGAAGCGAAGAGTTTCTTTTGTTTCAGATTTGTGATTTTGGGCTTGCGAAATGGCTACCAGACAGATGGACTCAGCTCACAGTCTCCAATTTTGAAGGCACTTTCGGGTTCGTAGTAGAACATTTCCTGGTTCTCTCTATGTACGCAAGACTTTAGTTCTAATTTCCATGTCTCTGCAGTTACCTAGCTCCTGAGTTTTTAATGCACGGAATAGTAGATGAGAAAACCGATGTTTTCGCCTTTGGAGTGCTTCTATTGGAACTTATCACTGGTCGTCGGGCACTTGATTATTCACAACAAAGCCTTGTCTTGTGGGTATGATTATTTCATCCAATCAGCATATATTTCCATATTCAAATGACATTGTTTAAAAAATTTTATTGCTGCTTTGCTTATGCTAGGCGAAACCCCTGCTCAAGGAGAACCGAATTAGAGAGCTCGTAGATCCTGCCCTTGGTGATGACTTTGACTCGCTACAAATGAATCTCATGGTTTTGGCTGCTGCTCTATGTGTGAAACAATCCTCTGTTCAACGTCCTAGGATGAGTCAGGTGTGTGTAACATTGCTACTCTTCCAGTGCTCATCTTTTCTTTCTTTTCCGGTCGTACTATGCTTGATTGCTGATCAGTAAATCATGCTTGTAGGTTCTGCTGCTTCTAAGAGGAAGCTGTGGCAGCCTAGATTCCATCAGGAAATGTCGAGAGCTATCCAGATGGAAGACATATTACAAAGAGCTTTTCGGTGCGCAAGAGCACGGCTTAACCCCAGGCTTGATTGGTGCTACTTTACAGAATCATCAGATGGCACTTAAAGTCTGAACAATATCTTGTTTATTGGCATCAAATGAGCATCATGAAGATGGGTGCGTCCAGGCATAGCATGTTTGGCACAAAGGATTAGATATTGTTGAGGACAGGCATTCTCCGAATGCTAAAATCGAACCCAATCACAGATTCGTTAGTGTTGAGAACCCCAAAGGTATTCGTTAGCATTTTCCCCAGCGTTTTCATGGCCTTCCTGTTTAACGAACAAGGTTTAGAGCGGAAACAGCTATAGATGAAAACAAGAAAAAGTTAAGTTTTGATTTGGAAGTAGTACTACCAGTATCTTCTCTAATGTCTACAAATCCCATATTGTAAATTAATGTTTGTTTTTGTAAGGTAAACTGAACAAATATCAATCGTGTTTATAAGAAAGAAATAGTATAAGCTTATTTGTTTTACTCTGTACAATTACCGAGTATCGTATGCACATCGATTGTTCTTTAACTGTTCTAATTTTGTTGCATCTCATTGCAGACTACAAGACAGGCTCTCTCTTCTACCAGCCTAAAAAATCATGGATGATTGTTCGTCTTCATCTTCTTCGTCTTCATCTTCTTCCTTCCCCTCCTCTTGCATTTCAATCTTCGTCTTTCTCCTTTTCTTCCTGTACTCTAATTTTATAGTCTGTATTTACCGCACAGTGTATACTAGTTAGAATATCACAGTTAGCTAAGTTATTCAATTTTGAAATAGAATTTGGTGAAATTGATTATGTTTACATATCTTGTGAAACTTACAAGTATTATATAAACTAGTTAATCTACTCATGCATTGCAGGGAAATAGATATAATATCTAAAACCAACTAAAACAAACAATTAATTGAACAATAAAAAATAAAAGTCATATACGTTCATTAACTAGATCACTCAAACTAAAAATTAACTAAAAGAAAATATATATATATATATATAACTGTTTTAAAAATTGATATTCTATATTAATTGATTGATTGCTGATAAATATAAATGTTTAATATAAATATATATAACTGTTTTTATACTTACCCGATTAGGTGACCTGAAGGTTTCTTTGATTATTTAAATATAAAAAGAAAGAGATAATTAAGAATTTGATTAATAAACTTACTTGGTTAATCAAAATCTAAAGTATCTTTAAAGGTCAAAAGTTCCGCCTCAACAATTGGAAGAGGATTACAAATTACTATGTAAAATTAAAAGATGTAATAAACAAAATTCTGAAAATTTGAAAAAAAATTAAGGTGAACAGATAAATAGATTATTAAAAATTACTATTTAAAATTAGAAAATTAACATATCACTTAGTTGGTATTATCCGATTATTATTAAGGTTTATTTTATTATTATTAGGGTGAACGAAAATAAAAATAGAAAAATACATGAGACATCAGCTTGACATCATCATGATATTATATTCCTAATTCCTTTAAGATGCTAGTTTTATGCGAGAAAAATTAACTCACCACTTAGTTCGTATTATAATTATATAGATATAGATTATTATAGAGTGAACGAAAATAAAAATAGAAAAATAAATGAGACATCAGCTTGATATCATCATAACATCAGATTCATAATCTATATATATTAAATGACAGTTTGTCTGACGCAATTGCAATTTCATCTAGCGCAATTAGAAAATTTTTCTCACCTAAAACTCTATCTAACATAATCGCTTATAACGTCATACCACACCACCTATCACTTTTAATAAAAAAATTATTACAAATATAATAGTGAATGATTGAACTCTTTTGTTTGTTAAGAAAACTATTATTGCAAAAACTATTATGTCAACTTTTTTGTTTGTTAAGAATTTTTCTTTATATATTATTATTCTCGCCTATTTTCACTCAAAGAAAATATTAAATTGTTAATAATTGTTTATCTGCAGCGTCTTTAAATTTATAAGCATACGAAATTAGATTTATGTAAGAAATAAAGAATTAATTTAATTAATGTTATAATTTCATACGAAAAGTAGAATTGACAAAAGACATTCACTGATCTGATTAGATTCTTGAATAAATATGAATGTAAATATTTTTCTTTTTCTTTTATTTGAATATTAATTAACTTCCTCTAATATTGATTAGCCCAAAAAATCAAGCTTTGTTTCTCGAGATTCAAAAATTTCTACAAAGGACACGCTTTGTTTTTTACTTATAGTTATGAAATGAATAAATTGTAGAGTGTAAAATATTTATCCCTTTAAAAGAAAAACAGTCGAAATTATTAATATTTATATCGTGAAAAATCAAGAAAATAATATAATTTTTACTTAATCTATAAATATTTATTTCTTAATCTATAATTAATTAAATATTCAATTTAATTAAGACAATTTATAAAAAAAAATAAAAGTTTTAAAGTTAAATTGATTATCCGATGAATATAGGTTATCAAGTAAGTTACTCATTCATATTTATTTATATTGTTTTATTATTATTTGACGAATACGGCTAATCAATTATGTTTTTTATTCATATTAATTAATTTTCATTGTTTCATGAATTATAAACTGCAAATTTTTTGCTAAAAGAATTATAAACTACAAATATTTTAATAATGTCGACATTTATCTATCATTACATAATCAAATTTATCTATAATTTAAACAATTAAATAATGATAAATATGTGTTAGTTATTAAATTAAATAGTGAATCTTATTTCAAAAAATTATGTTGATCAGGTAAAAGAGAATAAAAATTGAAAATAATTAAGAATACCACACGAATTACCACTTTAGGAAATAAAATGTCAAAAAAAACTTTATTAACAGATTTTTTAGTGGAAAAACTACGGTACAAAGATACCGTAGACTAATTTACTTATATATATATGCTACTTTTTAATGATTATATTTATTATTTTCTAGACTATAATAGCAACGTGATGTTGTGTATAGGTATTTGTATAAAATAAAATAAAATATCACTCAATTAAAAATGTATGTGAGGAAACGAGAGATATTATTTGGTTAAAATGGTAAGTGGAAAAGATACTTACCTATGAGTATGAAAATTTTTATATGAACGGATATCGAGTGAATATAGATATGTACATACACATACGTATTACTAGACTGTTAACCAATTATATTAAATAAGTTAGATGATATAAACGTAAAATATAAGAAAACATTAATCAAATATATAAACGGGTAACTGTTAATATATTATTAGTAAAACATTAATTTAATGTGTCAAATACTAACTCAAAATTATATATTTACTGCTTTTATTGTGCAAATTCAATGTCACGTATTTGTTTAATATTTTATTATTCATTATTATTGAATTTTTTTAGATTTAGTCTTCTCATATAACGCATAGGTGGGATGCTAGACTCATAGTTAATATAGTTGATTGTGATTCGATCATTTGATTGTTAATTATTACAACTTTATATAAGTTGGACCTATAAACTTGAATGACGTGTTTGAAGGGGACCTAAAATTATAGACTCGGTTATGCAACCAAATTTATGCTCAATACTCAGGTATTTTGCTACAAATATCCAGTGGTGATTTGTGATTCACATATCAATTCGTAATTTTAGACAATACAACAAGTATAGTGTACTTTATTTATGACATGCTATTTAAAAAATAAACTATAGTGTACTTTATTTATGACATGTTGCTTAAAAAATAAACTTACACATTAATTTTGATACAAATGTATACTATAACTCTAACGATTGTCATTATAAAATCATGTTACTTTTTTAATGATTATATTTGTTATTTGCTAGACTAAAATAACAATGTGATATTATGGATACTGACACAAAATAAAATGAAGTATCACCCAGTTAAAAAGGTATGTGAAGAAACGAGGTATTATCTAGTTAAAAAGGCTATGTCAAATGTGCTTTCTTATATGAGCATGAAAATTTTTATTTGAACGAGTATCGAATGAATACGGGTATGTATATTACATGCACGATACATATTATTAAACTGTTAACTAATAATATTAAATAAGTTAAATGATTTAAAAGTAAAATATAGTAAAGCATTAATCGAATACATAAAAGAGTAACTTTTAATATATTATTAATAAAATATTAATTTAACGCGTCAAGTACTAAATCAAAATTATATATTTACTGATTTTGTTATGCAAATCCGATGACATTGTATCATGTGCAACGCGTGATGTTTTTAGGTATCTTGGTATCCTATTTTTTAAGAGACTTCACTTGTTGCATATAGTGATAGTTATATTTTATTTTCATTTTCAGCTTTTCTTTTAAGGTATGCACGATTACAATATAAAATATGATATTATTTATTTTTACAATACTGCAATGCAATTATCCATAAATACATACATAAATAAAATGGGTTGTGCTATGTGAATTTTTTTGAATTTTTCTATATAAGCTCAATCTAATTAACTACATTATCATTTAGAGGAAATTAAAGATTATATCTTTTTTTATATAAATATCATTTTTACACCCCTTTCATGAAATAATTACAATTATACACCTTTGTATTGTTTGTATATCATTCATTATATTATTTTAATAAATCATTTTAATAAATCATTTTATTTTATTTTATTATTTTAATAAATCATTATAATTAATTTTAATATTGATTTATTTATTTATACCCTGGATTTTTTATATCCCCACCCCTGCAGCAGCTGCAGCGCCACGCGACCCGTTGCGCCCGGCAAGCTCCGCCACCTACCGCTCTCACCACCATAGCCTGCCCCCTCTCATTTTCATTACCGCGCGCTCTCTCTCTCTCTCTCTCTAAAATGGGAATCCATACTATTTGTCCTTTCGCGTTCTCTGCCATCAGTGGGATAAGAATTTTTCAACAAACATTTGGTGCCTTTCTTACATTATTCTGTCTATAGCATTAAAGAAATCTCCTCAACTACGAAGTACATATTTTATAACCAGATCACTGTTCATTGCTCGGTGATATCTAAGATAGTACTTTAGTAAGGGAGCAGTAGTTTGCTTCAACGAAATAGATCTAAGAGATCAGAGATGTATTGATGTGCAGACTGTTTCGCCACATCGTTGAACCCCAAATCAACGATATTAATTTTTCTCTTTTTTTTTTTTCGGTTTTTTGAATCTTTTCATAGCACCTTGCGAAGGTTCCTACTTCCTGACTTCTTCATAAGTTCAGACGTTCTCCTGTTTTCTTCCCAGATTGTTACTGAGCTCTCCCTCGTTTGTTTCCTGTCTTTTGTTTATTATTTACCTTTTTTTTTTTTTGGTTACTTTCTGCTGTCGTTGTTACCATTTTTCATTTTTTTTTTAAAACTTGTCACCATCTGACGGAGTGCTAGCAATCTCATTTTTTTTATATTTTTTTATTTTTTTAATGGTCTGTTTTGTTACTATTTATTGGCAATGTTACCATTTTCTAATGTTACCATCATTATTTTGTTTATTTCCACATGTTTGTCATTTATCGGTGTTTTTACCGTCTGTCGTATGATTTTTTTTTTGTTTTGGTTTATTTTTCCTATGTTACAATTTATCGTGGTTGTTACCATTCTCTGGTTTAATTTTTTATTTTTCTATCTTTATCATTTTGTTACCATTTGTGGGATTGTTACCATCTCGTGTTTATTACTGTTAATATGATATTTTTTCGAGTGGTAACATTTGTTTTCCTAATGATGGCATTGTTAGTGTGTTTGTGACGTAGCGGTGTCGGCAGTTGACGATGTGTCTGGAGTTGAAAGTGTTGTTGACGGTACATAAAATTGAAAAAAATTATAATTTAAATAATTAATTTTATAATTATAATTTATAAAAAATATTAATTAATAATTAAAACTGGTTTAGGGCATTTTTGAAATAGAGAGTGGTATTTTTGTAATTACTTTTAATCTAGAGGTATTTTTAAAAATACTATTAAAAAAGTGGTTTTCATGTATACAATCCTTATTTTTTAATTGTATGGAATGTCGCTAAATTTTTACCTTACTTACAAATATATAAATAATATTTAGTTGTCAATAATTAGATCAAGAATTTTAACTTAATTGGAATTAAGTCTCTCCACTTTAATTATCAATAACTATATCACTAAAAGTTATACGTAATTACAAGAAGGTCACTTTGTTAAGACTATATTATTACCTTATCATCGTCAAATTATAGTCTCAAATAATAAGAAAATGATTACTCTAAATGACACATTTTACTAAAGAGGAATAGTAGAAAAATAATTTTAGGATTCATAAAGCATTTAACGTCTATTTTGATATATAATTTTAAATAAATTTAGATCGGAAGAGCGTCGTGTATCGCAGAGATGGTTATACTATCATTTCATCATATTCTAACAATTTATACTGAAAATCTTTAAAAATTTGAATTTTTGAATGCAATACGATACTCTAGAATTTACAATCATAAGTTTAAATTAAATATCAGTATTCCTGGTATATTGTTATCGAATTTTTATCATTCGATTAAGTAGCACGAGACTTATAATATCAAAATATAGAGATCACATCATTCAGGCAAAAATTCTATCTGGATCAAGTGACAAATTTTTTTATTGTAAGAAAGACTCTGATACTATTTGATTTAAGACTTCCTTTTACAATACAAATTATATTTGTAAATATCATAGTTTTTATATTATTTTATAACATTAAGTATCTAAATTTTTATTAAATTACTTTTGATGTATGACTTTTTTATTAAATCTCTACGCGTGCATTGCACGGGTGAAAAATTTAGTTCCCTTAGGGTGCCAATTTTATTTGGAAAAAATTAACCCACCACTCAGCTAGTGTTATAAATATATAGATTATTATTATGGTGAACGAAAATAAAAAAAAAAGAAAAATAAATAAGACATTAATTTGACATCACTATGACATCATATTCCTAATTACCTTAAGATCTCCAATTTTAGGGGGAAAAATTAACTCACTACTTTGTTGGTATTATAAATATATAGATTTCAACTATTGCATTTCACTAAAACAGAAATAGATTATTATGGGAACAGAATTGCGTCTTTTCATTTTCCTTTTCTTCTCTTCATTGAAAATGTTCAAAAATATCTTGAAGGTTTTATGACAAAACTTCTCATCCTAGGTGGACTGTATCAATACACACCACGTATATTTAAACGCATAGGGGTGTGTCCTTACAGGTCATATGAAATGGGTGGATTTGTAATAAACTTTTAGTAAGTTTTCTTTTAACACTATTCTTTTCTTTATTCCCTGGCCCTCTCTTCTTTTTTATGGTCAACAAGGAGAGGAAATACCTTTTTTTTTTTTTATTGACACCAAGTATCTCAGTTTGCGCCGGATTAATCTTGGGCCTCTATAAATCTTGTCCCTAGAATTCTGGAGGAGGTAAATCACATGATGTGCCTCAACTAGTCCTTATTCCCCCTCACAAGACTGTACACTTTTGCTCACAAAGGAGCCTACTGCCACACCTTCAACACTTAAAAATGATGTGCAAATAATCGCTCTAAATGCTTTCAATAAGCTTCGAACTCTCCACCTTACCGCTGTAAATAAGCCTTTACGTTGTTTTTTTCGACCGATTGAGCTATGCCCGGGGCAGAGAGTACTTGTTAGATGCCCAATCTTTAAATTTAAACTGAAAAAAATAACACTATCCGAAGTCTTAAAGCAATAATGATCCTTTGAGGGCCAACTGGCTTTAGAAACTTTTGAAGTACTGTGCTAAGGCGCCTTGACCGAATTGTGAAAAGTGATTTGTACGGAGGAATATGTAGTTAGAAAAGAAGGAAAAATTACAAATTTAAGTAAAAGAGTAATTATTTTAATGGGTAAATGTGTAGTTGAGAATGAGTTTTAGTGAGAATTAATTTTGAGAAAACCATGAAACATCTGTTTTTCTTTCATGGTTTCACAACTCACTCGATAGTTATTATGATCATAAAACAAGAAATAGAACCCAAAGAAGGTTTTAGGCGAAAACCGATTGACAATTTCACTTAGTAATGTTAGTCACCGATAAACATAAATGAACTTCTGAGTTTGGTGTATTACTACATTGTTTATGAACCTGTGAGTTTGGTATGGTCAAATGAATGCACTCATAATGAAAGGATTTACCTTCCATTACAGTCACCATCACAGTCACATTACTCTTTTAATTCTCTCTAGAAGTGAGTTTTTCTACAAAACCTTCATAGGTTTTGCTTAATGTACCAATGTGCTGATGTGTGTGATGACTAAGCAAAAATAGTGGGTCTGGATTAAAATTTTGAAAAAAAAAAAAAAAAAAAACCCAGCAGCTGACCCACTTCTTTTCCAAAAATTCTGATCGTTACATCCTCCTCTCCCCTCCAAAAATCTGGAACACTGAACTTCCCCGCTCCACCCAATCTCCTCCCCGCGCTTGCCGCACGCCACCGGCACTGGGGAACTGGCGCAACTAGCCCCTCTCAACACTGCACCCATCTCCCTCCATTTGTGGCAACTCATCCCCAAAACCCACAGTCCCCAACTCACCGAGCCCTCCCTCCGTCGCCGGAGCCAGCGCCGGAAAGCCTTGCATCCAAGTCGAATTCGCACAACGAGAAGAGCTCCAATGGTGGAGAAACTTGGACAAATTCAAGTAAAACCTAAGGTCTGAATTTTTAATTTTAATTTTAATTTTTTTGTGAATGTATGTTTTGGAGAAATTCAAGAATTGTATTCGGTAGTTATCCATCAATTCAAATTTTTTACGGAGCCTTGTCAAGATATGTTGATGCACTGTGAATAGAAGTATGAATTATTTTTACCCCTTTTTTTGGCCTAGAGTTGAAGAATGGAAGTGCTTCCTCATTTGCAATAATAATCTATGGAATGGGCGAAAAGGAAGTTAAATTTGTCTAAAAAGCAAAAGGACAGATTATCACCTTGGTATATGGATAACAGTGGCAAGCTGTTCGGAGGGCTTATTGCTTTTTCCAATGGCAAGTATGATATCCCTTATTGTGTTTTCTCTGTTGAAGAATTCAATAAATCACTGAACTTATATTGCACACAATGTTGTTTGTCCAGAACCTTTATGGCAGATAAAATTGTAGATGTTTATTTTGTTCTCTTTAGTGTACAGCTGGTTATGTCTTTGTATTTGATAGTTCATTTGTTGATCAATACCTTGATTTTTGCTGTTTCAAATAGTATCTTGAACTAATGGTTCTAAACTTCCAATCCTGCAATTCTATTATTGCGTTTTGTGGGTTTACTATTTCCTTGTGTCCAACGTTGAATCTTGATGAATTTTGCTTCTTGAAAAGAGTGAATCTTATGTTCAATTCTATTATTGCAAGGCGTTTGATAAAGTACTTCAACATCATGTAGAGATATGATTATTTTTAGATCATGATTCTTCTTTTTTCCTCTTCATGCCAAGTTGAGTTTGACCGTAAATGTAAACTTGTGATTGGGAGGCTAGAAGTGTTGAAAATATTAATTTCTATCTGTGCTTTGAACCTGTTGGTTATTTTGAAGAGAAAAAGTTTTGCCACAACTTTGTTTTGAATGTTAACACAGTGGAGTCACATTCATGGTTAAGTCTTGAGCATTAATGGAACTAGACTTGAAACAAGTTCGGTTTATATTGTGACTATGTTCCATTTGCATGATTAGATGTTGATATGAAAGTGCAATTTGTTATAATTGGATTTGGTGTATCTACTAATTGATGACATGCATAGGTGACTAGAACATGGGCGAACCCATTCAGGGGCTGGACCGAGCTACAGCCCACATTTAAAACATTAAAGGTCCAGCCCAATTTTTACATATAGCCCAAATTTAAAATATTAAAGGTCCAGTCCAAATTTTAACATATACTTATTGCTTTAACATGTCACATGGCTTTTCATATACCTAGCCCAAACTAGGTCCAAATTTTTATATGTCATGTTGCTTTAGCTATTTTAGTCCAGTCCAAAGCCCAAACTCAAACTCTTTTTATTTTTATTTTTATTTTTTTTAAATTCTTTAGTTAGGCCGATATAAACAATAAGTCCAAGTTTTCTGTAGTCCAAAACAAATCCAAGCACTTGTTATCTATTTTATCATGTCTCGAGAAGAATAGAGACTTTTATTCTTTTGTGCTACAATATCTATTTGTTTTTGTTTGTCATTAATGGATAAATTATAGTTAAAGTTATTATTATATATGTTTGTGATTTGTGTATTTGGAGGAATATTATTATATTTTAAGTTTGGTTTAAGCTAATTTATAAAGGAAGCTGTCATTTTTTTTTTATTATGACATTTCTAGTGCAATTTTGTTTTCAACCATTTATAGGATTAAAAAAAAAAAATTCGGGGGTAGCCCCGGGGAAGGGGGCTACGCTCCCTTCCAACCCCCGGCTCTAAATCCAGCTCAGTGTTATACAAAATCCTGAGTCCGCCCCTGTTCATGATTATCTTGTTGGGGAACATTGATGATGACTTGTCTAAATTGGTTACTGAAGAAATATGATGCCTGTGTATCGATGGAATTGAACATCGAGGTGTCACTATTCAGTTTCCACAAGGGAAAAGTTTTATTGCAGTTGAATGAAGACCACTTCGAGCTAAATTTGGTAAATTTATGTTTGTGATGAAATGTATTGCTACTCATTGGTGTAAACTTTGTAAGGAGTACCATTCTCCTGTGTTTGGATTGTACTCATCCGTGCTTGTTATTCACTTGTATTTGCATTGACATTTAGTGTTGGTTTGAGCTAAATTTATGATCTTTCTTTCACTGTCCTTCAGTAATTGCATTG